>CAJPEV010002721.1:0-39785 GCA_905338385.1 Darwinula stevensoni
CTATGTGTATACCACGTTTCAGCCTCTCATCTTGTCTAGAACATGGTTAGAATTAGCGTCAGTCAGTCAGTCACGATCGTCTATATATATTAGATTCATTCGCTAGTTCTTGAAATACAGGAGATGATTCAAAGCGTACCACCAGTAAGGGAGGGCGGCCAGAACTGTATGGGCGCATTATTCCTAATTCATTATTGTGCCTATACAGGATGACTGACAAGATGTGCACGACCAAGATAATTGCAATAATCTTCTCTGACACTTGGATGATGTGCTCGAAGTGGACCGTGTCAGTGAACATTCACGTGACATTGATCGAAACCCAAACGCTGCACGATTTGCATTCTCCTGCAACGAGGGAACGGTGTGTTTCCACTTTGGTTGACTGTGCCTGCGCTGAGTGCGGCGGCGGAAATGGTCTGACGCAACCTGACTAAGAATAAGCTGCTGCATCTCCGAAATGAATTGATGGATTTTGATACAACTTTGCAAGCACGTGCTCATTTACCTTATTCATATTTGCAGTTTTAAGTAATTGCCGCTCAAGTATCCTTCAAAGTGGGAAAATTCATCAATAACGCATGCGGGTATATCGGCCTTACGAGCCTCAGTCAAAGGAACAGAGAATCTTTCCATGTAAGCTGATACCATCGCTCATGAATGGACTCTCTAGTTTGAGCAAGGGAGGAAGCCTTTCTCTATGCTTCCTTCCAAATTGAACAGAGCACCTTTCCAAAGATGTCCAAGAATCACGCTCCCACCACTTCGATTGAAACTTCCTCGCCCTCATTGACCGAGTTAGAAACTGGAGGCAGCTTCTCGAGTGCTCTCATGTCATGCCTCCACAGACTTCACACACTGTCTTCACGTTCACAATCTATACTGGGATTCTAAACATGGAACTGATATATTACCCTTTAATTTGAGCCAATGATTTCATGACTCACTGGAAAGAGAGTCCCGAGAATTGGAGATTAAGCCTGCACTTCTGTCATGACTTCTCCCCTCGAGGCAGGGGCAATGTCTTTGAATCGCGAGCCCAGGCTGCACTTAACGCTCTTTCCAATTATTGCCGCGACTGGCGAATTGACATGAATAACTGCAAATCCTCCCCCCTCTTATTCGCCTGCGACAGGAAACCCCACTCAGTAAACGTTCGCATGGATGGTGTGCTCATCCTCCGCTCCGACAATCCCTCCGATCCTCCGACAATCACCTTAAATGGGATAATCACATTAAAACTATCCGCTCTAAAGCAAAATGTAATTCCCAAAAAATCCAGGCTGGGAGCAACAAAGGTCAACCTTGCACAATTTGAAGCATATATATATAACGTACCTCTGCTTGGTCATTCAGCTTGAGTCAACAGCTAATACACAGTCTTCAGCCCATTTGAACGGACTGAAGGAACATCAATTTAAATACGTATTTCGCCTTCCCTCTTATTATTGGGTTGTAAAGAAAGTCTTGCAGCACTTTCTAAAACTATTTATGAAAATTTTCAAAGGAATGATGGGCGGGGCTTTGCATTTGTATATGCTGGAATGTCCTCGAAGCTTCTGCCCTCGGGGTATATAAGGCGGCTTCTGCCATGAGTTTGCAGCCATGGCTCCGATCGAACGAGCAACTCTTCGCCCCATCCTCTTCTACGAGTTCCTCCAAGGACACTCTGCGAGAGCCGCCGGGGACAACATCTGCGCTGCATTTAAGGGCAACGTCGCCCACTATTCCACGGTATCTCGATGGTTGAAAAAACGCTTGGAATCTGGCGACACGACCTTCGGAGATCGACCACGCTCAGGACGTCCATCGACAGTCGATGACGAAGCCCTGCGGAACGCCCTCGACGCGAAGCCGAACGCCACCGCTCGCGAATCGGCGACTACACTTGGAGTCACCCATATGGCCATCGGCAACCATCTGAACGACCTCGGCTATCGGAAGGTTTACTCGACATGGGTCCCTCATCGACTCAACGA
The DNA here is from genome assembly GCA_905338385.1 of Darwinula stevensoni. Taxonomy (NCBI): domain Eukaryota; kingdom Metazoa; phylum Arthropoda; class Ostracoda; order Podocopida; family Darwinulidae; genus Darwinula; species Darwinula stevensoni. The sequence goes on from CAJPEV010002721.1 coordinate 1,980, forward strand.
CTCTGACAAAGCAAGCCGCGTAAGTGTCTGCGAATCACTGCTCCTTCGTCCGCACAGAAAGGACCTTCTGAAGGAAATCGTTACTGGAGATGAGAGCTGGGTCCTCTACGTCAACCATACTCGCAAGCGTCAGTGGCTTCCACGAGGAGAATTGCCGCCACACGAACCGAAACCAGGGTTCCACGAGAAGAAGGTTCTTCTCTGCTGTCGGTGGGATTCAGAAGGAATGTTGTACCATGAGCTCCTGCCAACCGGTACCACCGTGACTGCCGTCGTCTACGCTGCTCGACTTCAGAAGTTGGCTGGCGTCATTCAAAAAGAGCGTCCCAAACGCGACAAAGTTCTCCTTCTGCATGACNTTGTAAACTGAAATTGCATTTCAATAAAGTTATAAAATTTTGAAAAATGTACGCAGTGTTGCAAGACTTTCTTTCCAACCCAATATCATTGTTCCTTGATATGCATGTACATGGTGTTCATATTTAAACATAACATAGTAAATACGGAGTGTGTCAAAAAGTCACCGAACGAGTTTGAAGAGCTATAACACAGTAAGGCATTAATTTGCATTAAATTGCATTTGGAAGGCATTATCTTGCAATCGGTTTATTGCAATGAAAACAGCGTGCAGTAATTAAAACAAATACGTTGACGAAGATCGGTAAACAAAAATTGATATTTTTTAAATTATTACTGTAATTACTGGCCATGATATTGATCACTATCAAACTCCATCACGCAAGCCATCACCAAAAGGCAACTCCAACAATCTTCTCAATGATGCGTGGCTTCACTTCAATGATCGTACGCAAAATTTCAGCATATACCTGATCTTTAAATGAAACCCCACAGCCAGTAGTCGAGTAGAGTCAGGTCTGGCGACCTGGGAGGCCACTCGATAGGCCCGACCCGGCCTATCCACCTGTCAAAGCAAAACGACGCTTCATTGCGGAAAGATTTCCTTCCCAGACATAGAATAAATTAACAATGGCAACACGTTCCTCCAAAGAAAGTTCATCAGCATCATCAGAAAGCCATTTGGAGCAGCAAACATTAGCATAAAATAATAGCAAATAGGGGGTCCGCTATACCATAAATGTAATTTATGTTGAAAAATGTTGCTTGTAGTTTCGTGCATGCTTATCCCATTTCTTATTGGTATTTCATGCAAATTTCCATGTTCTTTCATCAGTTGAAGCATGCTCTTTCACGTCCAAAAAACCGTTTGCAAATTGAAGCTATCCTTGCTGAGTTATAGCTGTTCAAAGTCATCCAGTGACTTTTGACTCACCCTGTATTCTTGCCGCCCGTATGTGGAGTAACTAACGGCTAACGCTGCAAGGTCGACACGGTCGCATATCTGCAAGGAAACACATAACCAGTGCTTCTTTGTATCCTTTGATATATCCAACCCGGCGGCAAAATATTCCTTGTGTTGTGTCTTTTTGCGTGAAAAAGAAAACCCAGAACGCCTGGGAAATATTCAATAGTTCCAACGCATCATCTCCCTGAACCCTGGACATCAGGTTTTTATTGATCCTGCATCCTCTGTGCTTTTTTTCTGCCGAGATTCCCAGCGGGAATCGATAACAACCACTCAGGACTAGGCCTCACGCCCCAACCACCATCTCTCTCTCCCTTTCTTCCCCACTTACTGTTTCTCTCTCCAGTTCCTATGACCTCTTCCATCACCCTGCCTCCTGCTTGTGACCCATTCAGAACACTCCGGCAAAATGCCGCGCTTCTCAATAGAACAGACAAGGGCGCATCCCTACGTTTAACGATCCCGCATCCCCAGTGCATTTTTACTGTCACGTGGGAATCGATGAAGTCTTACTTTCTTAGTAGGCTGCGTATCAGCATCTAAGCAGGAGAACTCCAAGAGCGTATTTCATGGAATTTAAAAGTTCTACAAGTTACAAGTAAGAAGTAATTACAAGGGTAATGTCGTAGCTGTGGGAAGGGCCAGCGGGGCCGGCTGGAAGAGTTAAAAAAGGAGACACAAGTACTTCCAAGTACTTGTAACTTGTAGAACTTTTTAAATTCCATGATACAGGCTCCAGGTATTCCATTTAGACAAAATACTCTATGATGCAGGAAAAAGATTCGAACATCCTCGACACATTGGGTCCGAAAAATGGGAGGAAATGCTAATCCGAAATATATGGAAATTATCTGTAAAATGACAGAAAGAACGCGGGATTCAAAGGGAATGGACCATTTTAAAAGCAAGTCTTCATATGAATGGCCCTGAGCAATGACGGTTTTGACTCATTGCGGCACAACACATGAGCCGCGCGTGCCAGAGCAAGTTTAGCTATCTGGCTGGACTGGAAAGAAACGATAATGCCTCGTTCATCTCATTTTAGGAAATGGAAAGGAAATACCTGAAGTAGAGGAAGGGATGAGAAAGAAAATATTGGAAATACTCAAAGAGAGTGGGGTGAATTGGGAAGAGGACAACCCCCCAGCGCCCCTGGCGATAAGAACAGAGAATGTACCCCAAGCATTTCTCGAGTCACTCTCCATATCGCTCACAGGATCCTTACTCCATCTCCCTCAACTTCAGGTGTGTCTTCATTATTTCAGCACAAATAAGAAGAAAATATGACTATCATAGAGCAATATTAATCTGTTGGAGATTTAATATTTTCAATGTACAGCAAACGATGTCCACAAACTTGAAACAAAACATAAAACTTCATAATACGATCATTGACATGTCTTTAAAGCAGAACTTCGGAATGCCTCCTCTCCAACATGAACTTCGGCTTTTGCTAATCGTGGCAAACAGGCCACAGCAGAAACGACTTGTTCTTAACCGGTTTGTCTTCACCGGTTTGTAGTCACCTGTCGGTGATATCTATGTGATATATTTACTTTAAATAAATGTGTGTTAGTGTGTGTGATTGAGCACAGAACCCATAAGCCCGCTACCTTTGGCTTAACTTAACCATTAAGTCGCATCCAAACCCGTGACACAGTCAGGTTAACCCTTTAGACGACATGCAAGTCTCTAACCTGAAGGAATCCATGCATCTAAAAGAACGATTTCTTAATAAATCAAACCTTAATGAAACCACACCTAATTGCAAGGATAGGATGCACATCTGGGAACGATTTCACGGAGTGGAAATGTCTGAACAGGGAATGTTTCCTGTGGAAGGCAATGGCAAAGAAGTCGTCCTAAGGCTCGCACAGGAAGCAGCAGACAAGCTAGAAAGGCCAATCGTCATAATCCAGGAAAACGGATCCAGTGAGTGCAATAATCACGAACCCTTACCCTGAAAGAAGTAGTACATAATATCAAGGAAATTCGCAGGGACGTTCCTGCCAAAGGACCCACGGAGAGGAGGGAAGAAAGGAATCATCCTGTACTCAGATTCAAGTCGCATCATCTCAATAACGCCAGCGCTGCCAGCGCTGTCAGCGCGATCAGCGCTGTCAGCGCGGTCAGCGCTGTCAGCGCTGCCAGCGCGGCCAGCGTGGCTAGCGTGGCTAGCGTGGCCAGAGCTGTCAGCGCGGCCAGCGTGGCTAGCGTGGCCAGAGCGGGCAGCGCGGGCATCGTTTTCAGCGGGGCTAGCGGTGGCAGCGGGGGCAGCGCTGACAATGCAGGTAGCGCGGGAAGCGGAGGTATTGCTGATAGACCTGTCACGTCCGTTACTGTTGCAGCCGTTGTGGCCAGAGCTGTCAGCGCAGCCAGCGTGGCTAGAGCGGGTAGCGCAGGCATTGCTTTCAGCGGGGCTAGAGCGGGTAGCGATGGCATTGCTTTCAGCGGGGCTAGCAATGGCATCGCTTTCAGCGGGGCTAGCAATGGCGGCGGGGGCAGCGCGGGCAGCGCTGTCAACGCTGTCAGCGGGGGCAGCGTGGCTAGTGTGGCCAGAGCGGGTAGCGCGGGCAGCGCTGTCAGCGGGGGCAGCGTGGCTAGCATGGCCAGAGCGGGTAGCGCGGGCATCGCTTTCAGCGGGGCTAGCGGTGGCAACGGGGGCATCGCTGACAGCGCGGGCAGCGCTGTCAGTAGGGGCAGCGCTAACAGCGCTGTCAGCGAGGCCAGCGAGGCTAGCGTGGCCAGAGCGGGTAGCGCTCGCATCGCTTTCAGCGGCGTTAGCGGTGGCAGCGGGGGCAGCGCTGACAGCGCAGGCAGCGCGGGCAGCGCGGGCAGCGCTGTCAGAGCTGTCAGCGGGGGCAGCGCTGTCAGCGCTGTCAGCGGGGGCAGCGCGGGCAGCGATGTCAGCGCGGGCAGTGCTGTCAGCACGGGCAGCGTGGGCAGTGGGGGCAGGTAAGTCTCGCCAGCTAGGTACCACCCCCCCCCCCCTCTCGCCAGCTAGGTACAACAGCAATGAAAGCCGTATGGGCGAGGATTACTGCTAGGAATTGAAAGTGGATCTTACATTTCGAAGATGTAGCTGAGTGAATGTGAACTTGGGAAGCTGGAGCATGATTCATTGATTCATTGCCGAACAGAACCTCGGAGCAGGACCTCTTCACGCGTTCTCATTCAGGCCGAGAGTGAGAGTGCATGACTTGAAGCTGCTTAAAAACCTTACACGCGGCGCCTAAGACCACCCCCCTGACACTGGGTGTGAGCGACAGGAATAACTTGAAAGCAATGCAAGGAAACAGCTGGATTCACCCCCACGCCCATTAAACGCATTCCTTTATAGACAATGTAAAAAAAAACCCTGCTCAAAGACTTCCATTGGCTGTACTCAACCTTTTCCTGACTAATGAGACGCCTTCATGAGATACACCTGTCATCCTGATATCCCCATATTCCCATCGCTTTAGAATCTTTATTCAAAAAGAAGGAGTGATAGTGACTGATACCATGGTGGCGAATACTCCCTTAATTCCTTTGCTTCTTCCACAATTAAGATTAAGCGCTTTGAAGAGGAAAGGAAAAGGATTAGAAATAAAGTAAATTAGGGTTTGAGGGAAAAAAGGAATGGCATTTGAACGTCACACGCCGAGGAATATATGATCGATATAATGGCCTCGCAACAGCGGGGGAAGAAGTCAATTGGGGGGGGGTTGGTTATGCGTTTCCAAAGTCCAAATCCATTTCGCCAGTCATGCCCCATTGTAATTTCCTTGTTTAAATTTCCCGGTTTTCATAAAAAATTAAGTTTCAAACTCATACTTTATTTCCATCAAGTATGGGTTCTGATCGATTCAATTTGAGCCATCAAGTACCCATATTTTTCATTTTTAGCTGGGATGATACCCTAGGATAACATTGACAAACTCCATTCCCTGCTTCTGTTTTTTTTTGTAAGACAGGCTCTGCACAAATTTTCTTCATGACAAAATAGGCAAGAATTCTCTAAGAAAGTATCCCTGTTCGAAGACGTCAGAATGTTGAGGAACTCTAGAATACAAATTATCGAATTGAACAGCCCAAGTCGAAATTGTGTGTGGTCTTTTTCTATTGTAAGGAACACTTTGAGTTTTGGGTATTTCCACAGTATACATTATGTCACAGGGATCGCCCGTGCTGGTCTCAAGTCGCATAAGAGTGTAAAATATGAGTTCAGCTGTTCATGAAATAATAATGGCATTTGAGTTCAGCATTTGAAAATTCATGGAATGATGAATTCTGCATCAGTTAAGACTTCAATGAGGAACTGTCTTACTTATTTGCGTTAGGGAGATCTTGATAGTCAGTGGTGGGTTTATTTATTTTCTGATGAATGTTAATAGGTTTTCAAAGTGGTCTTTGGAGTTGAGTTATGTTAATTATTGCTTCTGTGCTACCATGTATCTTGGCACGGATTAGGGAGGGATCAGACATGCCAAGAGGAGGAATAGGATTAGGCACGACAAGGGTGGATGGGGATTAGACATGAAAATGGGTGGATGGGGATTAGACATGACAATGGGCGGATGATTGATGGGGGGCGGCAACTGTTGCTTGGGAGAAAGGAAGATATGCAGAGTGGGATTGGAATTCCAGCAGTTGAGTACAACTTGATCATATTATTATTTTCTAAAAAGATAGGCTCTTTTTTAATTAGTAGGTTCTTCTGCTTCTTATATTGTACTAGCGGCCTGCGTCGCTACGCTGGCCGTCTAGAATGTGAGAATTTGAAACGTCTATTGTGAGCATAACGTCTTCTTGAGGATCATCTGTTCATTGCATTACCCATTCGAAACTGAACCGTTTCATTGCATGTATACACATACAGTGTAACTTATAGTACACGGAGATTCTGCTCCTAGACACCACCATCATGATATTTGAGCTGATTGCCACAACCGCCGTTGTGAACGCCTTGGTTTATCACGTTTTCATGAGACTCAAGACGATGTTGCTGATTTCGTCTTCCTAGCACACTCAGAACTCTTGCATCACCAATTAGCTCATCGGCTATTAGCGTTAGCGTATGGCACAGACACCAATGACTTATAAATAGTACGGATCGTTTCCAAGAAATTGTTAGAGGGGGGGAAATTAGTGCATGTGCGGCACAATGCTAATGACTAATTCCTGAAAATGCCAACCTTTCATGAAGTTCCTTAGCAGGCTGCACGGCTCTCCTATTCCGAAGCTCAGCATTCACTGCCACCGCTGTTTAGCGGTCTGAGCGGCCCTAGGCTCCCTACGTACATGTGCTTGCTGGGTATCGCCGATTCTAGCCATTACGGCTAGCATTGATTGAGGCACTTCGTACCGCAACTGCTGTGGCAAACGTTTTTTTTTTTTTTTTTACCAGCAACAACTGCCTCATCGCCGTCCTGTGGGACCTCCTTCAACATTTCTTGGAAACGATCCGTACTATTTATAAGTCATTGGTGTCTGTGCCATACGCTAACACCTACAACACTCTCACCTCAGGCCACGGGCCAGGCAATCCACCCCTCATCGCCGTCCTGTGGGACCTCCTTCAACATTTCTTCTTCGCATTCAACCTCACCTTGCAAAAATTGCCACCATTTTGATGGGAGTTGCACCTCCTTTGCGCGATATACTATATGAAGAGAGACTTTCTAGACTATTACTTTAACTTAATCAATCCTCAGGACTCAATGAAATCGGCCATGACATGAAACGCAAACATAAAACTATTGCATGGAAGCGATGGCGCGAACCGCCACGTTTGACCTAACGGGAAAAAAATACAGAAAATATACGTCAGAAAATAATGTATTCAAATGTAGAACTTGCAGTCGAACATTGAAAACATGACACGCATTCAGTAATTACCACTCTTTCATTGACACAGCTAAGTATCAAGCCCATGGCTCAGACTGATATACCTCCATAGACCTGGTGCTAAAAGCGTTGAATGACCAATAATAGCATAGCCTCAATGACCTGGCGCTTTGAGGGGTGGATTGCCTGGCCCGTGGCCTGAGGTGAGAGTGTTGTAGGCCTCGCGCGCTGGGGTAACAACCACCACCACCACCCTCGGGCACTTCGAATTAAAGCATAACTAGCGGCCTGTGGCCGCTACGCTGGCCGTCTAATAGGTGGAAATTTGACTCTTCTATTGTGAGCATAACGTGTCCATGACATCCTCTGTTCATCGCATTACCCATTCGGAACTGAACCGCTTCATTAGATTTATACACATACAGCTTACGGTAAACGGGGATATTTTGTTCCTAAGCACCATCATGATATTCGAGCGGATTGCCACAACCGCCATTGTGAATACCTAGGTTTAGCAGGTTTTCATGAGACTTAAGACGACTTTGTTGATTTCGTTGTCCCAGCATATTCAATACTCTTGCATCACCGATCAGCTCACAGGCTGTTAGCATTAACTTACGGTACAGATACCACTGATTCTGAAACAGTACGGGCCATTTCCAAGAACTTGTTCGACTTTAGCATAGAATGAAGTTAGCGCATGTGCGGCACAATACTAATGAATAATTCTTGAAAATGCCTCGCCGCCACATTAGCACCAGTGACCAACACTTTCAGAGCCTCAGAGTAAAGTGTGAGTTGCAGCAGAAGCACTTTTCCGTTGTGGCAGCAATATAAAACAAATGCCCCCTCCCTACAGAAAAATGTATAACCTGACATAATTCGTTGCGGCAAACGACTGTACTTATTAAGATGACATGGGGAGGACATGAAAAATGTCCTGAGTTCCATGGTGTAAGATGTAAGGTGTAACACACCTGACCGGCAAGCAGGAGGTCCGGATTCAATTCTCGGCCGTCCCCGGCTTTCGACACCTGAATGCTGCATTCCTTGCTTCAAGTTGCTCAGCAGGCTCCACGGCTCTCCTATTCCTGAGCTCAGCATTCGCTACCCCTTGCTGTTCAGCGGTCTGAGTGGCCCTACTCTCCCTATGTACACCTGCTTGGTGTTCATTCATTCTAGCCATTTCGACTGGCATCTCTTAAAGCACCGACTTAGGCTTTTGAGGTTTGGATGGCCTTGCCTATGGCATGATATGACAGTCACGTAGGCATCGCGCGCTGGGGTGACAACCACGACAACTCTCAGGCTCCTCGAATTAAGGTATCAATATATGATGGCTTCGAAAGACGCACGCTTGTAGGCCTGGCCTATGAACCAGAATGGTCTTGCATCGAAGGCCCGCGCGTTGGGGGTGACAGCCACGACCACCACCACAGCAGCTTTTGACCTCTTCGAATTAAAGTATTAGATTACGTACTTTGGCTTCACACGGTATAGTTTCGTGTTAATTTTGTTTTCCTATTGGGGTCATGGCTATCACTATTCAACCAATATCTCTTCAAAAAGGAAAAGGTTGAAAGGGAGATTTTTTAAATAGACTTATTGTGAAAGCATTCTCTGGGAAATGCTGGAGAATCATGAAGTCCATTGCGATAAGTGAGAGGCTGTGTATATTTGGGGAAGGAGGATGTGGGTGGTGGAAAGGGTGATCAAAGGTGGGTGGAATTTAGGAAGTTGGGAGGTTGGAGTGGTATAAGGATTTTAGCACTGAGAGATTATGAGATATGGGAATGCGTACTGTGTGAAGGAGGGACGTGTGGGATGGTACATATGTCTGATTTGCATTAGATTCCAATTGTTTTCCACAGAAAGAAAAATCGCTTTCAGGGGATTTTCCAATACATTGGGTGAAATTAAAATGCCTATGAAAGGTATGTGGAAAATTCGCTAAAGTAAGGATTCTCTCAAATAATTGTTAGTAGGAGTAGTAATTTTGGGGAGGGGAAGGGGGACTGTATGTGACATAGTGGCGAAGTTTAGTGCCCTTGTAGATGATATTAAAGTTCACATATTGATTCTCATGAAAGCATGAAGATGAGGACAGTACGCTTTCTCCCGATACAGGAAAACTCCAACCTTAAGTATTTTTTAAAATTGAGTGTGATGATCAATAGCATAATATTCATCGGATCAGGGTGCTGCAGATGGAGAAACCGTCGTGAAGGACGGAGTGAAAAAGGCAGAGGAGGGAGAGAAAATCATGGTTCACCAAAAGAACTAAGAATTTCCAGGATTCAGATGGAGGAGGATTGATGCCACCATCGGATATTCCGAATTTCCTTTTTTAACCTATTTCCTGGGAGCTTTGTGGGTCGTATCTTAACCCATTCACGCCCAGAGACTGCAGAACACTATGGGTTTAAAAACGTAATATTACGGTTCCTTGTGTCAATGGGTTAAGAGACAAAATATTCGAAATCCAGTCACCTTTTAGATGAATAATAGGTTCCGTCATCGTCAATTGCCTGTACGGAAATTTCAGCTATATGGAAATTGGATACAGCCCCATAGCACTCAAGTGAGACACGTTCTTGGAATTTTGAACTTCTGGAGTATTGGATAAAGGAAAGGGGATGATTTGAGCCCTGCACGGGATGTAAATCGACTCGATGAGATAGACCCCATCCGCGGATCAAGCGTGTGAGATTGGCAATCTAGGTTCTCGTCTAGTGCAGGCGAATATAGCCTACCTTTTTCAAGTGATTCTCAGGCCTTCCTGCATTGACGGTAACCCGCAAACCAACCTCCCCCCGACCCCAAAGGATTCGCTCTGCCTGGGATGATGGAAATAGGAAGAGCAGGCAGACCAGCTGATGAGCTGAGGGAGAGCAGAACGGTTCCGACTGTCGACTTTCTGGCCTGTATAGGAGATTTCGCTTCCTCTTTTGTTTGGCGTCTGTTACCACATGGCAGTTTTGATTCCATTCTTAATTCATTCATGATGGCACAAGTGCGAGAGGGGGAGAGAGAGATGTGAAATAGAACTTCCTCATTAATGCAAAGACTGAATTGAAATTTCGGCCTGTCAGCTCGTCAGGTTAAAAGCCATCCCTTCTCATGGAATGATCCACCACCAGGCAATGGACTCAGGTCTCAAACGCGTTGCATTTGCTGAATTTTTAGATGAACTTATTGCCTTCATCGGACCGGACAATGAATTCATTTTCTTGCTGGACGATGCTCTAGTGCACAAAAAGGTCGTTACTCGATACCCAACCCACTGCATTCATTTCCTCCCCCCTACAGTCCCTCATTAAATCTCACTGAATTCACGCTATTGCCTTCAAAGCGGGAGCGAGGAGACGGATCGGTGCCTTGCAGTCCCCAGTTGCTAACCCTCAGTTGGCAGCCACAGCAGGGATCACTCTTACGAGATATCGATACCAAATGAAAAACATCTGTGTAAAATCAAATCGCAACTCGAATGCGGATGCCTCATGACGACATTCATACGATGATTCATTTTAATACGATAATACGGCGTTGGCCAGAAATCCCATTTGCGAATGAAGGCAATTCGGTTTTCTGTATCCTGCCTTTTGGATTTTTAATTTTCCTTGGGGTATGATTTGGCCTTGTAGTCTCTTTCGGTTTCCTGCCTAGACCAGGAATCTCAAACTCCTGGCCCACGAGCCGCATTCCCTAGGAAACATCCTATATGCCGCCTGGAGTTTGAGACCCCTGGTCTATAATTTAGGAAGGTAAAATGGAGACACAACGGCTTGCACTCGGCCCTCCTCGTCCTGTTCTCCATTCCTTCATGATCCCTTGCGTGCTCCTTCCCACGTGAGGGGTTGCCTGAATGGCAGGTACGCCTGAGATTCACCTGGAAAAGGTATACTTCATTCGAGATCTCGATTGGCGGCTTCTAGTTCTGAAGCTTAGAGGCTTAAGCGGATTGCGGGCCGACCAGATCGGCCCGACATGACTCGTGGGTGGAGTCTACGAAGCTCTGCCCGGCGATGGAGTGTCAGGTCGAGTGGGGCCACGATTCGAATCAGACCGATCGGGTCGAGCTCGGAAAAGATTCCTTGTGCAGGCCTCCGGGAAACAGACAATAGACAGGAAGAAAAATGTACGCTATTATTGCATTGATAGACACAACGTACGAATTTGAAACTCATCGGGTATCAGATGAAGGAGGGGAGATCGTTCCCTTCCTGAGAGACCTTTAATATCCATGTGTAACAAATTTCAATGGTTTCTGTGGCATGGAATTCTATATGAATAACTTTCAAATTTCAGACTTCCCCCGCTTTGGATCAATAATAGTGGATGCGTTCCGTCATGGGGGAACCCTTAATTACAAACATGAAAATTTTCAGCAAATCTCGATGCATAGCATTCAAGCATTCGTTTGCACGCTGCTGGGAAGAAAGTAGCTTCTCTCTGCCAGTTCTTGCATGATTTCGAATTTTTAATCAGTCACTCGCAGGCAAGCTTCTATTAGCAGAACTCAGTGAACTGAACAGGCGAGGGCGAACGTGAGTCAGAGGATGCTGCTGATGAAGCGTTTAGAGAGCGGTTTAGAAAAACGATGCACCCAAAGAGTTCTGAAGCTTAGAGGACTAAGCGGGCTAGTGATCTGCGAGATCGCCCCGAAACGATTCGCAGGATGGGTTCGTCGATCGAATTTAGCTTGGAGCCATGACTCGAATCGGGCCGACCGGAAAAGTGCATCGCTGCAGGACTCCGGCAGACAGACAGGGCAGGAAGACGTCGGATATTATTCTATAGATAAGGCCCTTTTTCTTTCTGGTTGGGGTTCGAGGCCCGGTCAGAGATTCGATTCGCACGATGTTGAGAGCGAAGAATCCCGGACACCAGATATTGATGGAAAGAATTCCTGTTTCTGGCATGATGATGACAAAGAGAGTCGGAATTCAATGATAGGGAGTGTGTACTGAAGAAGGAAAGCAGGTCGGGGAGGGGGAATGGAAAGGGAGAGGGAAAATGAAACACTGTCCGCCTGTCTGGTAGGGGTGTAAGAAAAAAAAATTCAGTCGAGCGGAAGGGGACAAGTGAGGACGGAAGGATATAGTGATCGCACAGGTAGGCATTACCTCTATGGCAGGGGGTTCAACTTTTTTGCCCTATTGGGCCGCATTGCCCGTTAAGGGACCTCCCACGGGCCGAAATACCTACTTTTTTAACATTAATATTACATTTGCAAGAATCGGGAAGCTCCGCGGGCCGGAGGAACTGTCACCTCGGGCCGGATCCGGCCCGTGGGCTGTAGGTTGGCACCTCTGCTCTATGGGGATCAATGCATGTACTTTACACATGCGCCCTTTCTCATTGAATCTTTTGCAGTCTCATCTTCGTTTTCGCTCACCTGCCCAAAACCTCGGTGAATCTACGCCATCTTCATCAACAGATTATAATTTAAGAAAGACGGAATAATATGAATGGGAATGGGAATAAAGAGGAAAAGTGATATTTAAATATTATTTTAAACTTAATAGCTTAATTCATTCACTCATATAATTTCCTACTACTATGGAAAGGCAATTAATGATTATTAAATAGCAATAAATCAATTGAAAGAATGAAAATAGTGAGAATTAAATTCATGAACACAGCCAAAAAGAAACATCGACAGTAATATCCCATTAATTGGAGGAAAAAATCCATTTCTCCCAGACGACCTTGGTCTTAAAACAGTCAATTGCCAGATTATGGCAATTCCTGCAACGAATATGCAATACTAATGGCGTCTTCGACTTCTGCAGGTTTCCATCTACATCCGCTCGAATATATCTGGATCTCCAGTTACAGAAAAGTGAGGAGAAACTCGACATATCGTATTCCTTAAATGACATTAAGATTTCATGTTTGCATATTTATGAATGAAAGGAAAATGTATATATTTTCCTTTTGTTTTGGGCGACAGCAAAGGATGCGTTTTCGCTCTGGATGTTTTCCTATGGTAGAAACAAATAATATCCTTTAATTATGGCTGGACATAATTACAGGGATGAAACATGACAAAAGCCAGTTAGTATGGCGGGAGACTGCGAAGGAGCCAAGAATGGCATACCCACTGTGTTCTTCCTTTTCCTTTGAAGAAGGGCTCATCCTCGAAATGAGTAATGTTATGAAGCTCGGAAGCGGAACTCATGAAGCACATTCCCTTAAAATCTTTAATATATCTGATATTGAAAAATCTGAAGAAAAAAAATTTCAAATATCTCAGCTATTTCTTGTCCCGACTCGTTCTTAAGGATTCCTGGAGGTGAGCATAAGGGTCACTAATTGAATTTCCTTTGCTTCGGCTCCAGGCAGTTCCTTGTTATTTGGTGGTGAGGGGCAGCCTTTTCCCCTATAAAAGAAGCACTTTTTGTCTTACTTCTCGTGGCCTCCCTTTTTAGGCATGAGTTTTAACAAAGAATGCATTCAGCTACAGGGTGTTCATAAAGTAAGGCTAGCGGACACAAATCAACATGTGAAACAATCATTTCAATTTTTATTGTTCTTTACTATCTATGTGAGCATGGTGTTTGGAGTAGTCATTCACAGTTCTAATTTGTTTAGCTGATCTGAAAAAATTAAATTACATAACAAAACTACGCATTTATAATTACACTTGCATTACTTCACTGCATTACTACACCCTGTAAAACTTTATCCACAGGGCAATCGTAAAATGAAGTCTTCTCGGGCGGCAACATTTTTATGGATGAGGCATGAAATTAACATGACTCAAATGCGAACTGTTCCATCCTAATTGCTTTCATTTTACTCTTCTTTGAAGAGGATGAGGGGGAACCGCACTTCACTGTCAATTCGCATGTTCTTAGGATGACAGCAGTGAGATAAAGGTTCCTTACTAATGGGTTTAGTGTTTTGACCATCTACATCCTTGGCTTTGTTCTTCACTTTTTCTTCAAAATTGAAAAAAATCTATAAATAGTGCAGGACGTGTTTCCTTTGGCAGGTGATCGTCAGCAAGATCTGGCTTGACCATCCCCATAATATTTTCCTTGGAATTCTCAAGAATTTTCCGTCAAAAGAGGCAAATAAGGGAGGAAGGAGCTATCTTTCTCATTAGGATTTAGATGTAAGGGCTGATCAGACATGACAAGGAGCGCATGATTGGCGGGGGGTGGCGACTGCTGGGGAGTAAACAGGGGAGTAAACTGGAGGGAGGATGGTTGGACGATAAGCTGGTGGAGAAAGATAACCTGGGGGTGGAAACGGAGGAAGAGATAGCCTCCTCTACGCTTGGAAAAAAAATTGACAACCAAGATTATTTTCAAAATGTCTATTATTATCTAATATTTTGAGTCTTTTCCACGCATCGCTTCTACCATGAATAAGGACATTCTTTTCATAATTAAACATATGCAATCTCCTGATGCAATAAGCGATCAAAAGAAAGGTATCGAAAATCGACGTGAAGAATCACGCCCCTGCAGATCATTTCCAGGTTCACCAGACCTTAGTTTCCTAAGGTCTAAAATAACTTAGGTGGCAAGAGGTATCAAGAGTGAAATTTATTATTACTAGCTACTACCTGTGAAACATTCAAGTCTTCCTAATTGAGGATAATCGACTCCTTTCCCATACCGTTCAATTAAAACGCATTACTGGAATTTTGACCATTGGCTAAATAATAAGTCACTCGTAGGCAAGCAGCTGCCGGCGGAAAGTAGTGAACTGTGAGAGAGATGGACAGGACAGCATGTATGTAACTTCATGAGATACTGGAAGCGTTAGCAGATCCGATTTTTAAAAAATTAACCCTGAAACCTGAGTTCCAAAGCGCAGAGGCGTGTGCCGGCAACAGGACCACTGTTTGGCCTGGCGAACCACGGGCCGGGATTGTAAAGTTCGGTCCAGCGACCGAATTTCGAGTTAGGAGGGGCCCACGATTGGAATAGGGCCAATCGGATCAGGTTGGAAAAAGTCGACCTGTGCAGCCCTCCGGCGGACAGATTACAGGGATTAAAAGGAATGATAAAAAGTAAAGCGTTTGTAAAACGAGTCAAGGAACTTCTCATCCCGCTTCCCATTCTCTCATATTGCCACGCAAGAAAGGGAGGTGAATTCGGTCTTTTCTCGCTACAATCCCACGAAGGTCGTTCCGACGTTTTTTCCCGTCATTTCCTCGATCGGGACGCGGACCTCTATCTGTGTTCCATAATCTTACGTCTCTGATACAGGGAGTTCAGGGGGGAGGTGTGACCTTCGCGACGGATAATGAAGCTTTCCATGCTTGCAACTATCGAAAATCGTCTCGATTCATCGATGGAGGCATCGCGACAGCCCTATTTATTTCTTATTGCCGCCGAGAGTCAGTTGCGAAACTCATTCTCTTTTTTTCTCTCTTTTTCTTCATTTTACGCGTTCTTCTTTGGACATTAGCGTCGGTAGCTTGCAAACTGGCTCATGGCCGATGTCCTCTATAGCGCCATACCGGCTGCCGATAGCGGTGGTTTCTGAAATATCGGTACAACCCTAATAAAGATACCTAAGATCGAAAGGAAGCTTCCTTTGGGTTCTGGTTACCGTCAATGCGTGAATGAAGAGTGACGGAAAATAAGTGAAATGTGAGTTTGCCTCTTTGGAATTAACCATTGTACCATCCTGTGTCTTCTTTACAAGGGAGTGAGTTAGTTTTTATTCAATGAGCGCATGACAAATGGTGGGCGACATTCATATAAAAAAGTATAATTGATTGTTGATTGTTGATACCAGCGCTTGAAGAACTCCGTCGTCATGTGTGGGACGCTCCTGGCACTTGAAACTTCTTATGCAAATGAGCTTGACGAGTGTGACTTTATAGCGTCATGACAGTATTCGCATATAGAGGATGAGTCCTCGCTCTGGGAAAATGGAAAAACACAGAATGGACATGCTATTTCTGCCTCCTTCGCTGTCTCATTCAACCTTTTCTTTCTTTCAACCCTTTCTTTTCAACCGGTCTTGCAGCATATTGACTGGCTTTGTCATGTGTCATCCCTGTAAGCAGGTCCAAATGCACTTTTTAATTTCTACCCCAGGAAAACATCAATTCCAGAACGCGTTCGCAACTCTCGCACGAAAAGAAATTGAAAAATGATTCCTTTCGTTAATAAATTTTCAAACATGGAATTGAGTGCATCCCATATCGATTGTGATATAACTATCCGAAACCCGCGCCATCGCGCGGGTTCCAGCTCAGCTAGTGTTGTAGCTTCGCTCCTCCTAAACCATGCCCGATGATTCGGTTAATTGACTGCATGGTACGATATGACACAGAGCTCTCGGATCCGATCGGCAGGAAAGGTGTTCCCCGACCTGGAGAATGCCTCCAAAAATGTTGACCTCTCACCTTTAATATAATAATGGAGAATGTCTATTAAAAAAAAAAAAACTTCACCACCAAACACAAGAGGCTTCATAACCCCTAAAAACAAAGTCCTGATGCCCCACACCAAGGAAGCCTAAGATTCAAATTTCAGGGTCAGGGGGCATACCGTCGAGGATTAGAAGCGGCGTCACGCAGACACTTACGTTCATCATTCATATTGATGAGTCCGCTTTCATTCATTCCCCATCTGGAGATCCAGATATGGTCGAGCAGATGTAGACTGAAGCCTGCAGAAGGCAAAAAAAAGTCATGGGTCTTTCATGTGGCTAAGGGAGCTGCGACGATCCGCCAACTGACTGTTTTTAGACCAAGGTCATCAGCAAGAAATTGCATTTATGTTTTTAGAATATGATAGCCAGAGGATTTTTGCTCTGTTTCTTCACTTACTTATTACTTTGTAAAATTATTTATTGCAATTTCCCATTCTTTGCTGAATTTGAACATTTTAATTTCAAGCAACTTCATTTAATTGTTCATATTTTAATTATCAGCTTGCATGATATTTTTAAATATTACTTTTTACTTACATCTTCCCATACTCATAATTCTTTCAGGAGGAAGAGCGTGGCTGAGGTAACAAGGAATGTGAGCGTCAACACGGAATAGGCAACATCTCGCCCGTCCTTCGCGATTTGTAGGTTGGTATGGGAAATGCAGAAGCCCACCCGTCCGACGTCTCGCATCATGAAATTAGCCTGAACACTTCCCCAACATTTAACGCCGGACGTGCCTCATCTGGGGTCACGGTTGAGGATGAAGACCGGTTTCGCCTCTATGGGACCCGCCTGCACTCGCCCATTAGATCCGGCTTCCTGAGAGGCATTCCACGCGCGGGAACAACGCCTGCAGAGGAGGTGAAACAGAATTAAAAGGATGTTAAGATTATCAATATGAAAAATAAAAATGAAATGGGAGTTACAGGAGATTCACGATGAGGCGCAAGTGACAAATATAAATATATGGGGAAGATGCAAGACCATGAAGCTGATTCGGGACGTGGACAGAAATATTCGTAGCTATTTGTGGGGAAGGTAAAACGAAGGAATTAACAAACAACACCATCAAGTAGAAGGGAAGAAGAGTGGGGAATTGGAAAATAAAAAAAGAGCGGAAGGTGGGAAGGGGGGAGAGATCAATGAGGGAGGAGACGGTTATGATGGCAAGTGCAAATACGGGGTAAATATAAAATTCGTGAGAATATGTCGGTACGAAAGGGAGTTGCAGCACAGAAGACGTATATGAAGGAAAACGACTCAGAACGATTGTCGAATGAAGGAAGACGGTTAGGTTGACGGGAACTGAGAACGAAAAAAGGTTAGCTTACTGGCATAATAAAACGGAGGAATGTAGGGGAAAGCGAGCGAATCGGCTGTGCAGGACAGAGCGTAAAGTGGTGGGCGGAAAGTGTACCTGGAGAAAAGGAACGGCCTCCCCTGACAACAAAATCCCTTTATCGGCCAGTGTCATGGATGTTGTGGCCCTGCTGGGCCGCGCAGTTTATCTACTAACCATTGCAGAACAGTGCTGAAGTATCCTGCAGGGGCTAAATCCAAGGCAAAACTAGCGAAGGCTAGTTTTGTCTTGGATTCACCTTGCGATTTCCGTATGTTATCGGAGATAAATTGAATTATTCCCAAGTACAACATTATTTTTTTTGGAGGGGACGAGGTGGGTTTGGATCGCGTGGTTGCCGAGTCGGTCATCGCCTGGAAAAAAAAGGGAAAGTCTCCGGAGTCACCTTCGTGCATGGAACGCGATCGTCCGAAATAGGACAGCAGCTACTCATTTTGATGGAGGTGAAGGTCTTGCTGTTCATTCACAGAGGAGGGGAGGAGAATTGGCGGAGTCAAAATGCAGGATTTACTAGAAAGACCCGGCTGATACGGATGGGAAGAGGAGAATTACAGTAAGGACGAGAGCTAGCAGAGCTGCTGAGAAAAAAGATATGCCCATTCTTTCGTTATATTTGACTAGTGTGAACAGAGTCGTACTGGAGGCCTAGGGTCCCGCGAGAAATTGCTGGAAAAGGGCCCCGCAGCCCCCCCCCCCCCCTCCAAAGAAAATTCGTGAGAATATTACAGGGATGGATTAAAAGACAAATAATTAATTTTTGATATATAGTAATTATATATTGCAAATAATTACAGTAATAAATATAGTAGTGAACACGCGTTTATAATTTTTAAAATCAGGTCTGGTGGCCGCCGTGGACCAGTCCGAGCATGAGTGCGAAAGTGCGTGCATGCACGGGTAAAAGAAATGGAATCCAAGCATTTCTGCTCTCCCTCTGTCAGTTTGATTGGGCCTGGAGGCAACCTGTGAAGAAGCACTTCGTTCACGCCGTTCTGCTCGTTCATCGGCTGACCCCACAGTCGATCGCGCTGCAGAATGGTTTAAACTCACTTTCCTGCCTTTTCCTAGGCATTTTGAAAGCAACACCGAAATTCAAAATAGAACACCATTCCAAATGTGAAACAAGCAACTGTGGAGAGGCAACGGTCCGGACGATCGCTTCCATCTTTCCATCTTTCCTCGATC
Source organism: Darwinula stevensoni (assembly GCA_905338385.1). Lineage (NCBI taxonomy): Eukaryota > Metazoa > Arthropoda > Ostracoda > Podocopida > Darwinulidae > Darwinula > Darwinula stevensoni. The sequence continues at coordinate 21,089 of CAJPEV010002721.1, forward strand.
GCCATATCGAAACTCTTACGCAAGTCGCCATCTATATCTATACTTTATTTCTGAATGTTTGTGTGTCTGTCTGTCTTTTATGCACGGCCACGCATCTGATCCCGGTCCGACCAAACTTTGCATGGCTTCCTCATTTGCTTCAGGGACGGTCATAGGCTATGTGGCATTTCGAGGCCGGCCGCCGAAGACGCTCCCTGCCCCCAGGCGGTCGCCTGAGTCGCCTGTCGAAAAATCTATTCGCTGCGGACGTTGTTGCTGTACGTCCTCCTGTCTGTCTGCTCGTCGGAGGCCTGCACGGGTCGACTTTTCGAAGTTGAATCTCGATCGACCCGATTGAAATCGTGGCCTGCACCCGACCCAGAACTCGATCACCGACCGAGCTTTTCCGACCCGAACCGCGAATCGTGCTGGGCTGATCTGACCGGCACGCGGCTCGCTTAGGCCTCTAAGCTGGAGAATTCGAGGTCTCTGATGACGTATTTGCCCCAAGGAGGGACGAAGGGATTCTCGCAGATCTGCGCAGAAACGCATTTTCGGGTGGAACGATTCAGAATGAAGGGCATTCTGTGCAAGAAGACAGGGTGGCGAAGCGTGCCTTTGGGATGGGAAACCGTGCAAGCCATTTACATCCAGAAATCTGAAACTCATGAAAATGTCCCTATACGCCTAAAAAAGCTCTTTTTATGGATGTGTTGTGTGAAATCGATGCCCGGTCATCTCTTATCCATAGGAATATATATAATACATAAGAGGATTATCTGTTCCTGTCAGGGTGTCATTCCGGGGAACTCCTCCTAGACGGATGAACGAATTTTCACGAGTGAGATGTCAATCTAAAGCTTATGACCGGAGGCGATACCTCCTGGATCAGAAGTCCAAATAATTGTCCCATATTTATGCAATGAGGCTAAATTTCGGTCAATAAGAGTAGCATTATACCAAACGCTTTGCGGGCTGTGTGCTCACACATCATGAATGCACTGGGCCTTGAAACTCGATTGCCGAAGGTCCAAAGCATGTTTTGTCCTTTGATCTTCAAAACTCGCGATCTCAAACGACGCATTCTCCCGCACCCGACCGGAAATTAGATTCTCAACACACGCGTCAGGTCGGTCCCATCGAGCTTATCCGCATACCGACCGAGCTCAAAATCTTCCCTTTTCTTCCGGGCGTTCTTAAATGAAAACGACGGGTCTCACTTAAGGGCAAAGAAGCAGAACTCGCTAAACATTTGCATACAGGCGGCTGGGGTTTCCCTAAAGACGAAACGCATCCCCTTATAATTCATTGAAAGCATACACGTTTGAAATTTTGAAGTCGTGTCGCTTTAGAATGCTACGAGATGGAACTCGCTAGATATCGAAAGGAAAACGGTTCGTACCTTCAGACGGGAACCATCCTCCCGCCCTCCGTCTGATTACTGAGAGTTCCAAATTCCTTCTGTTTGCCTCAGTTTAAAAATATAGGTCTCATTCGAAACCTGGTGGCAGTAACTGGTGGTGGGTCGTGGTGGGTCGAGAGTTTTAACATTTAAATGTCATAGTGCCTAATTTTGACGATAAGAATGGCATTATACCGAACGCCTTCCCGGGCCGTGTGCTGACACATCTTGACCCGCAGTCGACCTGAAACTCGATTGCAGATCTGAACGATCCAATGCCCGCTTTGTCCTCTGAGCTTCACAACTCGAAGTCTCACATTGCGAATTCGCTCGCACCGAACCGGAAACTTGTCCGTCGGTCGACCTATACGACCGATGCACGGGTCATTTCGGTCTTATCGAGTCGATCCGCATCCCGACTGAGCTCAAAATCTTCCGTTATTCCGCTCGAGCGTTTTTAAATTGTAACAACGGGCATCATTTCGAGGCTACGAAGCAGAACTTGCCGAACGTTTCCACACAGGCGATTGGGGTTTCCCTGAAGACGGAACGCATCCCCCTGTGAAATTCCAAAGTTTATCATTTTAGAGTGCTACGAGACGGAAATCACTCGATGTTGTAACAAAAGGGAAATTACGAGCCTCTTCAGACGGGAACCATCCCTCTTTTCTCCATCTGATTCCTGACGGTTTCAAATTCGTTCCGTACGTCTCATTTACATGTTATGGGAGTCATTCGAAAGCTTATAACCTAGTGGCGATAACTAATACGGTCGATAGTTAATGAAGTACTCCCATTTTGACGTCATGGGGTCTAATTTCGGAGATAAGAACATCGTACCGAATGCCTTCCCTGGCTGTGTGCTCACAACCAACAATAAGAGTACGAGGCATTGTCGGCCACTGAAGTTGTTGCCATGGTAACTGCTGGCAACGATCGTGTGTCATAGTTTGCCGCGTCACAACTCCCGTCGCTGGTCGCCGGGAATCGATCGGAACCCCTTACGAGAAAAGACGACATCGGCCGTGTCCTAATCATCCCGTTTCATCTCGTGAAAAAGGATTGGAAGATGGAAGAGAGTTGTGATCGTCCTAGGTCCTGCGCATGGCTTTTTTCTCCCGATCGATGAAACGACAGCTCTCGTAAAAATATGAGGTGACATGCGTACCCAAGCATAGTTCGATACCGAGAAAGAGAAAAAAAAGCCATCCGGATATCCAATTTTTTGTCGTGATAGCCAGGAGAAGGATTAGAGATAACTGGATTCGTCGTCGCTTCTGTTTTATTCTAATAATTAAGAACGTCAACATGATTATCACGTGAAATATAACCGAATTTTGTTACTACCTATGCTCTGCATAGCGAAAAAAAAGTTCATGGCTGTTGTCCGAAGCTAATAGGAGAGTGCAGTTTCGTGAGGCCATAGGCGGGTTTAGAGTAATACGGCCGAAGCAAAGAAAGTGGGACAGTCGTTTAAGAGGCTTATGCCAAGAGAACCTCGTGACCCCGTGTGCCCCTTGAGGAAGCGCTTGCTTCGGGATATTTTCACCGCCAGGAATATATTCCCCCGGAAAAAATACACATTCATTCTTCTGGGAAGGGGGAGGGGGGAGTGAAGTGGTTGGAGGAAAAATATTCTAGGAGAAACTACACGTCAACACGCGCTCTCTCCTTCCCCCCCCCCCCCCCTTTCTTCTCCTCCCCTGGCTCCTACAAATGGACCATCGAGATGCAGACAGAAGGAACTCCAATCATAGAAATCAACACTAAACTGATGCTCGCCATATTTCGCGCTCGCATGGCTAGATAAACCTTCGCGTAGGACCATCGTTTGTGGAAAGGAAGGTTCTGCTACCCGGGAAATATGATGGGCAAGAAGGGGAGATATAAAGAAAAGGAAATAATGCTCATCTAATATATATAGACGATCCTGACTGACTGACTGACGCTAATTCTAACCATGTTCCAGAAAGGTTAGAAATCTGAAACTTTGTACACATGTACCTGTTGGGGTGCAGAGTTCAGAAAAAGTCCGACTTTGGAGGTACATGCCCTGGGGGTACACATTTTGGGGGGTAGAAGTTTTTCTTAAATATATATCGTGATGGATAAGGATGTCATCGAAAGAGTCGTTTGTATGTTGCCGTTTCGTTGGTGTATTGGTAGCACATCTTGCTACTAAACGTGAGGCCAGGGTTCAATTCTCGGCCATACCATGCCTTTTTTGGCTTCTTTTGCCTTCCATGTCCCGTTGCTTGAATAAATCGGAGAGACATGGAAAGCTGAAACGTGGCATGGACGTGCCTGCCGACACGATGAGTTCAGGAATAATACACAATTTTAGATGAATGCCCTGGGGGGCATATTTTTTGGGGCCGACGTTTTCATGTATTTTTTTTTGTCCTGGTGTATTGAGCTAGTGTGGAAAGATGAAACTTGGTATATAATTACCTACCTGGATGCTGCGTGCAGAAAAATTCAGACTTTGGAATGAAATGCCCTGGGGGCATGAATTTCAATGGGAGATGTTTTCACAATTTTTTGCATTAGTTAATCCGATGGACACGGAAAGCTAGAACTTTGCTGGAATGTGACTGCCAAGATAAGGAGTTAAAGTAAAATGTTAAGTCTTGATACATCGCTGGGAGAAAATTTCTCGAGGGGCGATGTTTAAAAGAAAATAAATTGTCTTGGCGAATTGGGCATAAATGGAAAGGTGAAACTTGGCACACGTATAAGTGATGAGATATTATTGAGTTGAGGGAGTATTCAGCTTTCATGGTGCATCCCCTCTGGGCATGGCTTTTGCTGGATCAGAAAATTGCTTGGTTCAGAAAATTCAGAAAAATTTGCAAAATATATGCTATTTATATGGGTTTTAACTGAAAGGTACCATTTTTATGGAAATCAAACCTCAGTAATGAGATATTATTGAGTTGAGGGAGTATTCAGCTTTCATGGTGCATCCCCTCTGGGCATGGCTTTTGCTTGGGTCAGCTTTTCCAAACATGATTTTTCACCAGCGAAAAGGGCAAACGTATAATATTGAGACTTGGTGGGCATGTAGTTCACTGAGGTTTGATTTCCATAAAAATGGTACCTTTCAGTTAAAACCCATATAAATAGCATATATTTTGCAAATTTTTCTGAATTTTCTGAACCAAGCAATTTTCTGATCCAGCAAAACGGAGGGTGCTAGAAAGTTTAAACTTGGTAAAGAAGTACCTGATGAATAGCTGAGTAAAAAAACAATTCTACTTTCATCTAATATATGTAGACGATCGTGACTGACTGACTGAATGACGCTAATTTTAACCACGTTCTAAAAGGGTTAGAAATCTGAAACATTGTACAAAAGTACCTTTTGGGATGTAGAGTTCAGAAAACCTCTGACTTTGAAGGTATATGCCCTAGGGGTACACATTTTGGTGGGAAACGTGTTCCTTAAAAATATTTTGTGACAGATGAGGATGGCATTCAAAGAGACAACTGGATCTCCTGGATTCGGTGGTGTAATAGTAGCATCACTAACTGCCAATCAGAAGGTATGGGTACAATTCCCGACCTTTCCTTGGCTTATTTTTTTATTTTTTTTTCCCTTCCAAATCCCGTTACTCATTCCCCCTCCATAACATTATTTTTCCTTGAGTAAAACAGAGAAACGTGGAAAGCTGAAACTTGGCATAGACGTACCTACCAAGATGGTGAGTTCAGAAAAAATGAAACATTTTAGATTCATGCCCTCGGGACATACTTTTGTGAGCAGACGTTTTCAAGTATTTTTTGTCCCGGCGTATTGAGATAGTGTGAAAAGATGAAACTTGGTACATAACTACCTGTTGGGATGGTACAGAAAACTGCAGACTTTAGAAGTAAATGCTTTGGGGCCACAAATTTCAAACGGAGATGTTTTCCACTAATTTTTTTGCATCAGTTAAACTGATAAACTTAGAAAGCTCAAACTTTCCATGAATGTGACATCTGAGACAAGGAGTTATATAAAAATGTTAAGTCTGGATACTTCCCATAGGGAATTTTTTCGAGGTGTGATGTTTTGAAAAAAAATAGTTGTTGCGGCGAATTGGACAGTAATAGAAAGGTGAAACTTGGCACACGTATTAGTTACGATATTACTGAGCTGAGGGTGTATTCAGCTTTCGTGGGGCATGCTCTCCAGGCATGGCATTTCTGCGGGTCTGCTTTTCCAAGCATGTTTTTTCACCAGCGAAATGGGGAAACGTATAATATTGAAACTTAATGGGCATGTAGTTCACCGGGCAGACATAGAAAAGTAGCTGGGGCACGCATCACTGACGTGATGTTGATTTAAGGAAGAATTGGACTTTTTTTATATGTCTCCTCAGAACACAGCTTTTGGTTTGGTCGCTTCTCCAAATACATTTTTTTCCGCTAGCAAAAAGAGGAAACGGATCAGGCTGAAACCGCATGGCATGGAGTTCCCTGAGTCTACATTTCAAAAGCAATGCAATTTTCGTTAAAAACCCATCAGGTCCCTTTTTTTCAGTCCCATTTTCCTGAATTTTTTTGCTCAAACGAAAAAGAGACACAAAATTTAAACTTCCCTCAAAAGTACCTATTTGATGGATGCATATAGGAAAAATCCTAATTTTGAAATATGTCCCCTTAGCATAGATTATAGGAGGGAATTAATTCGAAACGTATTCTTCACCCTTACAAAAAGGGACACATTAAAAGATTACAAGTTAGGCACACTATAAACCATGGAAGTAATGATTTTGATAAAATTGAAGGCTTTCGTCCCCATATGTCACGTATTTCAATGGGGACGTACTTTAAATACATGTTTGCCATTTCTCAAAGAATAAATGAATTGATCACAATCCAAAGTAATGGAGCGCCGTATTCGCGACGATAGTGAGTTTGTTTGCCCGAAGGGCATACGAATTCACTAGTCTAATATATATTGACGATCGTGACTGACTGACTGACGCTAATTGTAGCCATATTCTAAAAGGGTTAGAAATCTGAAACTTGGTACACATATACCCTATGGGATGCAGGGTTCAGAACAAATCCGACTTTGGAGGTACATGCCATGGGGGTACACATTTTGGGGGGAAACGTTTTTCTTAAATATATTTTGTGACAGATGAGGATGGTGAAACTTGGCACACGTATAAGTGACTTGACATTACTGAACTGAGGGAGTATTTAGCTTTCATGGTGCATCCCCTCTGGGCATGGCTTTTGCTTGGGTCAGCTTTTCCAAACATGATTTTTCACCAGCGAAAAGGGCAAACATATAATAAGCAACGTTTGACATCATGAATTTGTTGTTTTCATAATGCCTACACCCTAAAATTAGGTATTTACTGCATGACTTACCAAGATTGCTGTTGAACTGAGTATTTAAAGATTTAATTCTTCTCTTGGCTCTATTTTTTAGACATCCTCACAACCAGTTTATGGGCGACACCGGTTTTTGAGAACAATCAATGGGCACACGGATGGCATCAGTGCAGTAAAGGTAAATTAATCCTCACCGATATCAGCATCTGAAGACAAATCGTTGAGGCGAACTGCTATTCATAGACGTCTGTCAACTCCAGTGTGTCCATAATGTAACTTGACAACAATTTTTTCCCATATCGCCAACTGAAATTTACCTTGCCATAGTCTTAAAGAGGACTAAATTCTTCATTCCGGAACATTAATTATTCATTTTTCTACATCCCAGGTAGCTGAAAAACTAATATTTTTATATCGGCTGAAAATGCTCAGTTTCTTGCATAGTGTATTTCCTCGTTCTCCTGAAGGTAGACCTTGTTTCAGTTGGTCTTGAACTGACCCTGTCTCCTGGAACTTCCTATCAAGATCATGAATGGCTCAGTGAGAAGGCCCTTGGTATGTCTTGTAATGGGGTTTGAACTTCTTTTCGTTTTCTGCCTATGGGCAGAAGTTCAAAATACAATTTTTTTAATATAAATTTTGTCGGGGCTCAGAGACACTACTCCAAATATTCCACATTCTTCTGCCAAAATTTTCAGGGGACCTGAGCCTCATGAGCCCCTATGAATCGGCGCCTATGTTTTAGCAAAGGATTTTTACTCAAAATACCACTCGACGATCATTATTCTTCGTGAGAAACCTAGCATTTTCAGCCGATCTCAAAATATTAGTATTTCAGGTACCTGGGATGGAGAAAAATGAATATTACTAATGTTCCGGAATAAATAATTTAGTCCTCCTTAAGACTATATCATCGTAAAATTTCAGTGGGAGAAGAGAAAACAAATCACTGTGTCATGTTATTTCATAGACACCCTGTACCTTTACCGTGACTTTTAGGAAAGCACTTTTTGCTTTGTCATGATCTCTTCCTACTTTGCGGGCCCTGATTTCTTTCTTGATCCGCCTCTGCTTCTATCGTTCGGAAAGCTCTTTTTGCTTTGTCAGGATTCCTCTCTTCTTTGCAAGTCCTGGCTTCGCCCATTCCTGCTCGTCTATGACTCCCTCATTGTTCGCGTCTCCTCTCTTTCCTGTCATGGGCAAGGTACTGTTCCCTAAACCTTGTGCGCCTTTTTTGCAGTGCTTTTTCCTATTTTCGGTCTGCAACTGTTGTCTCTCGTCCCCTTCTTCCACCATCATTGCACCCTCGCTTCTAGCAATGGCCGAAAGGCACCTTTGCTAGTGAATGAAAATGATGAGCGAAGCTCGATCCTAAACGCGAGCTTGATGGCACGGCATTGGCTAATCGAGGGGGTATTTTAAAGTGCTCTCAAGTACAACATTTTCCAATGGTGACATAGAACTAGAGGCATGAAAAGTTAAAGGGAATAGAATCTGCTGCATGCATCAACTAATACAAGACCTGGAGTTGATTGGAGAGTTGGAAAAAGGTCATCATCATGGGAATCAATGTTTTATATTGATTCGTGATATTTCTGGTATCTGCTGAGTTGTCATTGAGGACAGAATCAGGATTGGTGTAGAGTAGGTAAGAGTATACATCTTCAGATGAGCTCACAACAAAGTGCATTGGTAAACAATGCTTCCCTCTAAAAGTTCTGAGACAAGCATTGTGCTGATATTGGGTTGTTAAAGAAGTCCTTGGATTATATTTTGAACTAGCGGCAAATAAACTCGCTATGGTCGCTCCTTTGGCGTTCCATTACCTTGGTTAGCGATTAATTGATTAATTTTGTGCGAAATGGGAAACACGTATTTAAAGTAGGTCCCCATTGAAATTCGTGACATATGGGGGAGAAAGTCTTTATTTTTTTTAAATCAAAATCATTACTTCTAGGATTTCTAGTGTGCCCAACTTGAGATCTTTTCATGTGTCTCTTTTTGTAAGGGTGAAAAATACATTTTGAAATACTTCCCTCCTTTAATCTTCTCTAAGGGGACATATAACAAAAGTAGGATTTTTCCTGTACTCACCCATCAAATAGGTACTTCTGAGGGTAGTTTACATTTTTGTCCCTGTTTAGTTGGATCAAGAAAATAATAAGGAAAATGGGAATTTAAAAAAAGTGCGCGATCAGTTTCAACGAAAATCTTATTTCTTCTTAAATGTAGACTCAGGAAAAACCATGCCTCCGAGTTTCAGCCTCATATCTTTCCTCTTTTTGCTTTGAAAAAAATGTTTTCGGTAAAGCGAACCCACCGAAAAGCTGTGCTCTGAGGAGACGCACAACAAAAGTTGAATTTTTCCTTAAATCAGCATCACGTCCGTTATGAGTGCGCCAGCTGCTACTATTCTATTTCTGCCCAAGTCGCTAGGATATGAAAAATTATTTAAAATGTTACGTCCCCAATAAATATGCCCCCAGGACATAGTTATAATATTTTGCATTTTTCCTGAACTCAACGTCTCGATAGCCACGTCCATGCCAGGTTTCAGCTTTCTATGTCTCTCCGTTTTATTCAAGAAAAAAAAATTTTATGTAGGGGAATTTGTAACGGACATGAAAGGCATGAGAAGCCACAAAAAGCTGGGAATGGCCGGAAATTGAACCCGGGCCTCTCGATTGCCGGTCAGGTGTGCTACCGCTACTCCACTGAAACCGAGACATCCAGTTGTGTCTCCCGATGACATCCTCATCCGTCACAATAAATATTTATAAAAACCTATCCTCGCAAAATGTGTACCCCCAGGGCATGTACCTCCAAAGTCTGATTTTTTCTAAAACCTGCATCCCCAAAGGTACATTGTTACCAAGTTTCAGATTTCTAACCTTTCTAGAACATAATTAGAATTAGCGTCAGTCAGTCCGTCAGTCAGTCAGTCAAGATCGTCCATATATATTAGACTAGTGAGTTTGTTTGCCCTTCGGGCAAACAAACTCGCTATCGTCGCACCTTCGGCGCTCCATTACCTTGGATTGTGATCAACTCATTTATTCTTTGAGAAATGGCAAACATATATTTAAAGTACGTCCCCATTGAAATACGTGACATATGGGGACGAAAGTCTTCATTTTTATCAAAATCATTACTTCCATGGTTTCTAGTGTGCCTAACTTGAAATCTTTTAATGTGTCCCTTTTTGTAAGGGTGAAGAATACGTTTCGAATTAATTCCCTCCTATAATCTATGCTAAGGGGACATATTTCAAAAGTAGGATTTTTCCTGTTTACAACCATCAAATAGGTACTTCTGAGGGATTTTAAATTTTTTGTCTCTGTTTCAATGGCTCACTAAAAAACATTCAGGAAAATGGGACTTAAAAAAAAAAGGTCCTAATGGGTTTTAACGAAACTTTTTTTTCTTTTGAAATGTAGACACTGGGAACTCCTTGCCACCCAATTTCAGCCACATACGTTTCCCCTTTTTGATAGCGATAAAAAATGTATTTGGAAAAGCGACCCACCCAAAAGCTGTGCTCTGAGCCCCGACAAAATTTATATTAAAAAAATTGTATTTTGAACTTCTGCCCATAGGCAGAAAACGAAAAGAAGTTCAAACCCCATTACAAGACATACCAAGGGCCTTCTCAAAAAAGCGACCCACCCAAAAGCCGTGCTCTGAGGAGACGCACAACAAAAGTTGAATTTTTCCTTAAAGCAATATCGCGTCAGTGTTGCGTGCGCCAGCTACTTCTCTGTCTGCCCAGTGGACTACATGCTCACAAAGTTTCAATATTATACGTTTGCCCTTTTCGCTGCTGAACAAACATGCTTGGAAAAGCCGACCCAAACAAAAGCTATGCCCGGAGGGGATGCCCCATGAAAGCTGAAAACTCCCTCAGCTCAGTCATATCATATCGCTTATACGTGTGCCAGCTGCTCCTTTTCTATTTCTGCCCGATTCGCTTGGATATGAGAAATTATTGGAAAAAAAATTAAGTCCCCAATAAATATCCCTCACAAAGTTCCAGTTTTTTTGGAGATTTTACATTTTTCCTGAACTCAGTGAATCAGCAATCACGTTCCAGCCAAGTTCCAGCTTTCCGTGTGTCTCCGTTTCATTGAAGCAAAGAGATCTATTTGAAAATATGTTCACCGAAAAGGTGAATTTTTATAAATACAAATAATAAAAAAGTAGAATTTTTTATAAACTAAGCATGCCAATAGCTACTTATGTCAGGCGCTACTTATGTCACTCACAATCGTACATATTCAGTATAATAAAAGTATAATTTTTTCTTGACTCAGCTATCCATCAGATTCTGCCTTTCCAAGATTAAACTTTCTAGCGCACTCTGTTTTGCTGGATCAGAAAATTTGGGAAAATACGCCTTTTTGCAAAAGATGTGCCTTGAGGCGTTTTAAGCGAAAAGTAGCTTTTTTCTTTTTATCGAAATCAATTCTCAAATAAACTACATACCGACAACGTTTCAACCTTATTCGTTTGCCATTTTCGCTGGTGAAAAAACATTCTTGGAAAATCCGACCCACACAAAAGCTAAGCCCGGAGAGGACGCACCCTGAAAGCTGAATACTCCCGCAACTCAATAATATAATGTCACTTATATACTGTATGTGCCAAGTTTCATCTTTCCATTTCTGTCTAATTCGCAACGAGGATTTTTTTTTTAAAACATCGCCCCGCGAAAAAATCCCTAAATGGAGGTGTGTCCAAACTTAACATATTTCTTTAACTCCTGGTCTCAGTAGTCACATTTATGCAAAGTTCCAACTTTCCATGTTTATCAATTTAACTGATGCAAAAAAATTATTCGAAAACATCTCCCTTTGAAATTTGCGCCCCCTGGGGCATTTACTTCCAAAGTCTGAATTTTTCTGCACGCAGTATCCCAATAGGAAGTTATCTACCAAGTTTCATCTTTCCACAGCAGCTCAATATGCCAGTGTAAAAAAAATGACTTGAAAACGTTGGTCCCTAAAAAAATGCACCCACATGGCACGATACTAAAATTTTAAATTTTTCCTGAACTCATCTTCTCGGTAGGCATGTCTATGGCAAGTTTCAGCTTTCAATGTATCTCTGTTTTACTAAAGCAAAAATATTGTTACTGAGTGGGAATGAGTAACGCGACTTGGAAGGTAATAGAGGCCGAAAGAAAGGCACGGAAATTCCAGAATTTGAACCCGGGCCTCTCGATTGCCGGTCAGGTGTGCTACCGCTACTCCATTGAAACCGAGACATCCAGTTGTGTCTCTCGAAGACATCCTCATCCGTCACAATAAATATTTATAAAAACGTATCCTCCCAAAATGTGTACCCCCAGGGCATGTACCTCCAAAGTCGGATTTTTTCTGAACTCTGCATCCCAAAAGGAACATTTGTACCAGGTTGAAACGCTTGGAACCTGGTGACACGACCTTCGGAGATCGACCACGCTTAGGACGTACATCTACAGTCGATGACGAAGCCCTACGGAACGCCATCAACGCGAAGCCGAACGCCACCACTCGCGAATCGGCGACTACACTTGGAGTCTCCCATATGGCTATCGGCAACCATCTGCACGACCTCGGCTATCGGAAGGTTTACTCGAAATGGGTCCCTCATTGGCTCAGAGACTCTGACGAAGCAAGCCGTGTCAGTGTCTGCTAATCACTGCTTCTTCGGAGCACAGAAAGGACCTTCTGAAGGAAATCGTTACTGGAGATGCGAGCTGGGTCCTCTACGTCAACCATACTCGCAAGATTCAGTGGCTTCCACGAGGAGAATTGCCACCACACGAATCGAAACCATGGTTCCATGAGAAGAAGGTTCTTCTCTACTGTTGGTGGGATTCAGAAGAAATGTTGTACTATGAGCTCCTGCCAACCGGTACCACCGTGTCTGCCGTCGCCTACGCTGCTCGACTTCAGAAGTTGGCTGGCGTCATTCAAAAAGAGCTTCCCAAACGCGACAAAGTTCTCCTTCTGCATGACAACGCTCATCCACATGTTGCGAAGATGACTCGCTAGACGATTTCGGAACTGGGCTGGGAAGATTCACCCCATCCAGCGTATTCTCCGGACTTGGCCCCTTCCGACTATCACTTGTTCCGGGCCCTCATGAATCACCTGCGGGACAAGGCCTTAGACGATCGNCCGGACTTGGCCCCTTCCGACTATCACTTGTTCCGGGCCCTCATGAATCACCTGCGGGACAAGGCCTTAGACGATCGAGCACAGCTCAAAAATGATGTCTCTTCGTTTCTTCGCTTCGCAATCGCCCGAGTTCTGGGCAAAGGGCATCGAGCAGTTACCCGTGCGTTGGGAACATGTCATAGACAACAATGGTCATTACATTGAAGACTGAAATTGCATATCAATAAAATATCTTGAACAATTTGCGCAGATTGTTGCAAGACTTTCTTTCCAACCCAATATATTAGATTTTGGCCATGCCCTTCGGCATTTTCGAAAAGTTTCGAAATTAGGCATGTATATGAAGGGTTCACTAATCTCATAGTTTTCACTCCATCTCCGGTGCGCTCTGGACAGAGAAAAGGGAAGAGAAGCGCGTGCACATCCGGCACTGTCTGCTCTTCGATTTCGACTTGGGCGTCTCCGCTACTCAGGGGTACCGTCATTTCACACGGAAGTCCGTGACGCCCCCTCCCTAAACACCTGCTACTACTGGTACAAGCACTTTCGCTCCGGCGACAGGAGCCTCGAGGACCGACCCAGGTCGGGACGTTCCTCCGAGGTGCACAGCCTGGTGGATATCAACTCGAGAGCAATCTCGCGCAGTCTGGCCGCCACACTCCACTGCTCCAACGCTGCCATCGACAATCATCTCAACTCTATCGGCAAGGTGCTCAAGATCGGAAGTTGGTTCCCCACACTCTGACCCAGAGGGACCTCGGCGCTCGGTCTGAGGCCTGCACCCATCTCCTCTCGCGGAAGCGCAGCGTCGACTGGGTTGACCACGCTGTTACTGGGAATGAGAAGTGGTGTCTCTACATCACTCATGCCCGAAAGCGCCAGTGGCTGGACGTTGCCGAAGAGGCACAACCAGAGCCAAAATTTAACCTGCACCTGCTGAAGGTGATGCTGAGAGTGTGGTGGGACGTACTCGGCATCGTGCACTGGGAACTGCTGCCACCCAACACCAGCATCACCGCCTACTACTACTGTGCCCAGCTGCAGCGTTTGAAGCTGAAACTCGAAGCGATGCGACCGCAGCACCACAAAATCTTCTTCCTTCAAAACAACGCGCGACCCCATGCTATGATGTCGACACGCCTCAAGCTTCTTGAGCTCGGGTGGGATGTCCTGCCTCACCCACTGTACTCCCCCAACTTGGCCCCCTCAGACTATCACTTCTTTCGCTCCCTCCAGAACCACCTGCAAAGGAAGCACTTTGATGACCAAAAGGAGCTCGATACTAACCTCAAGCACTTCTTCGAGGCCAAGCCCACGGCTTTCAACAAGGGAGGGCATTCACTCCCTGCCCGAAAGGTGGAGGAAGGTTGTGGGCAACGATGGTGCTTACATTGGGGATTGATTTTCTTTTCACGATGAATAAATAGAGAATGAACAAAAACAAAAGAAACTCCAAAGACTTTCTTAACAACCCAATATTTTCAACGTCGATCATGAACGCCACATCCTCGGGATTGAGGCCTATCTGCAAGGAATCAAAGTGAAGGCAAAAGCCGCTGTTCTCATTCTCCCCAGCTATATCAAACCACTATTCACTCAGTCTCCTTCCTGCCTCCATCAGCAATTGTCGCCAGGGTCGTTTACGAAGGAAGCTTGCCTTCTTGATCGTCTGGGGATTTCACTGGACAAATTCGCTTTTTCGGAATCCCGTTTTTGCGTTTTCGGTGTTTGGAGTAATATTCCATCTTTTCATGAGACATGAAGGTCCGCCTGATGAGAAGCAGGTCACAATCTTCCAGGTAAGTAGGTAATCACCTTCACTCGCTGCTTCCAAGTAGGTTTCAATGACGTGAACAAGGGAACATCTAAGAGTTGCACAATATGTCAAAGATGGGTTAGGAAACAGAAATCTTGTTCTTGAAATCTTAATCTTTTTTAATCTACAAAGATCCAACACTTCCAATGTATTGTCATCAAGGAATAGAAGAATACGAAACTCGTCTCGAAATCTTCTCATTCACCTGTGAAAGATATCCATGATTCAGCTGTGGAACTCAACCCTGTACTTCCAGCTGGATTCAATCAGGTGAGACCCGAAATCTATCTGATTGAACCGCTCACAATGCTTTAAATTAGGGGCCCTTTCCTGGGAAGTAGTATAACAGGCAAAATGAAATATCAAGACGCCCAACAATGTAATTCATATCTCATTATTAGCCACGAAAGGAGAGGCATTCTTCCTGGTTGCAGGCAGATTTCCTATTCGTAGACAGTCTCTAAATATGTGAAAACTTAAAGGGGAGATTCAATTTGTTGTTACTCTTATTTCGTCATTTTTGATGGATTATTCACCCCAATATTGATCAAAATAAGATACATAGACTTCTAACGAAGCAATGTAGTACCAGGGTACAGTACAGGGTTTCTCAAATATATGCCTCCCCCCCTCATATGATGAAAAATTTGATGACGAAAAGGAAAGCAATATACAGGGCGTCCTAACGAATTGTAACGATTTCATTTTTCGATAACTTTTCTAATTCTTCACCGATTGTGGTTGCTTTTATATCCTTTGGTTGAGAGTTTCAATAGAATTTAACTGACGCCTAGTTGAGCTCAAGCAGATAAATATGAAAGAAATTGCAACGGTTTTTGTGCGGAACACTTTTTTTTGGAAAATAAGGTACATTTCGCAACCTATACCAATTATTGCATTAATAAAAAACAATTAAGATGCATAGATAATCACAATGTGTTCCCCATTATTGTCAATGCATCGCTGGAGCCGATCACAGTAAGATCGATTTGACAATCTGGAAGAAATGTGGTTCATGCAAGATGGAGCACCCTCGCATTGGTCCAGTGACGTTCTTGCATGGCTGAATGAGAAATTTTAAGACCGCTTGATGGGCATTGCTTCATCAAATGTGCCATAGTCACCACGATCACTTGACTTGACCCCAATGGACTTCTTCTTGTGGGGAAACATTAAAAGTTTAGTGTACGTATTACCAGTCCGTGACCTTGATGATCTCCGTGCTCGCATCTGTCGTGCATTTGATATAGTCACTATAGAGATACGCTACAAATCGCTTCTTTCTTACCGTGATCGGCGCCAACGATGCATTGACAATAATGGGGCACACATTGAAGTGTAAAATGCACATACAAGGATTTCATAGGTTGCTACATTTGAAGTGAAGTGAATGCGTGCCAGATGACGCGTGGAAAGTCATGTTCATTCCATAAGAAGGAAGAAAGGCATGTGCCGAAAGTATCGAAAAGTCAAGAATACGACTTTCCGGGATTGCTTATCGATGGTAATGGACTTGAAAATCGGCCACAGAGAGACACCATCCAGGACCTGGCGTCTGAACCCTAAGTCTTGAGAAGAAAGAGATTCAGAAAGAACTTAGCCAATAACAAAATTTTAAAGTGCCTTAAAGTCTGCTGAGACGGCGGAGGAGCACACCTTCATCATATGCTTCATTAACAGTGATCGTGGTTAGGTCGTGAGTAGAATTCATATTCTGTTCTACCTCACATCTGTGCAGGTCAGGTTTCAAGAAGATTTTAGCTTAAGAGGCTTAAGAGGCCCTCATCTTCCATACTTTCCGAGGAATTCTTCAAGTTTCAAAAGATGAAAATAAATTCTCAAATTGCTGAGTTAACTTTTCTGCATAGAACCTCAAAGCACATTGTCATGATACGAGAGCATATTGTGTTCCCGTAAATGCCATTCGACAATTGATTTCAAGTGGAACTGTAACTACTTTTACTTAACCAGAATTCCGAACTATTTAATGAATCAAAGCCCTGGTTCAGTCCAGCGTGTCCAGACTTGCGTGCCTAACATTTTCTTTCAGGTTATTTTTTTACCACTCTCATGTAACTCTTCTTCATAGAAGAATCAGACTCACCTTCGTAGGCAAATTGAAACGCCCATTCATGTCCAAAAGACTAACAAGATTCACTCTCAGTCTTGATGCCATGGAGTGAATTTGGAAGTTAAAATGATATCTCATCTAAACGCTTTTCCAGAAGTTTCTTGAAATCTCCTTGGACCTAGTCACCTCCTTCAATGGGTCTATCCAGGAATTCCAGATTTTTCCCCTTGGTTGTGCGATAGGAAAGCTCCGCTACCGTATAATATTTACCTTTTGCAACTTGCCTTTAGATGGTTTGCAGTTCATTTTCGGCGCAATTCCCCTTGTTTTTTTTTCAGAATGGAAGGTGATTGCATTGAAAAATTCCCGTTTCGGCCGAATTTTCGGGAGAAGATCTTAGGCCATCTTTCCGAAAGGAATCATTTTCGGCATCCTGTATCTGCATTTCAGTATTCCTCAGTTCGTTTGTGGAAGAGAAGAAATTGAAGAGCGGCGACAAAAAAATTCGAGTTCGAAATTGAGCTTTCCAACATTCGATCGAAAAAGCCAACGATGGGATACTGGCTTTTCAATCGGATATCTACCACAATAATAAGAGACCGGCGAAAGGATAGGAACTAGCTGCATAACTTTTTATCAGAAATCTTACACTCTGCGTGATTAATAAGCCAACCATTGTCAGCGATGTATTCCGATATCAAGGAAATTTAAACCTTTTGTGATCCCCCTTAATGAGGATTGCAATTCATTTTTGCACATTTTCCCCCTTCGTTTCTCAATGGAAGGGAAATAACGCTGCGAATTTGGATTTCGGCGTTCAGTGTGCATTTTCGGCACTCAGAGAATGATTCTCGGCAGGCTTTGCCCTCGTCTTTCACTGAAATGCGGGTTCCACCCGCATTTCAGTGAAAGACGAAACCTTTGCTGGGTCTCCATACTTCGGCCCCATAAAGTATTCCAGGGAATACCAGAATGTCTAGCAGCTTCGTTGCATGAGCTACTTGCCTACTCAGCCGCAGATTCTTCTGTAGAGATAGTAGTTGTATCCATAACTGTTTACCTCTATTATGCATTGATTCTCCCATTTTACCCCATTAGCCAGTTCTAGAAAAGATCACACCCAGGTACCTATACTCAGGAGCAACTTCTAATTTATTTCCCTTATAAATCCACCTACTCCGTTCTACTTATTGCTCCTCTTTTCTTAAAGACCTTCTTAAAGACCTTTGCTTTTCGATATTTACTTCCAGCTTCCATTCATCACGAAAGCTGTCCAGAGCTTGAAGCATCCTCTGAAGTCCTATCTTGGTTTGAGAAAGCAGAACCAAGTCATATGCATAGGGATTTCCACCCCATTCAGGTTAGGTGCATGGCGTCTGACTGATAGTATCTCTTCTTCTATATCATTGATATATAAATTAAATAAAACTGGGGAGAGTTGATAGTCCCGTTTAGCGCCAATATTATTCTGAAAAACTCGAGATACCTTGTTCCTTTCTATTTTCACCCTAAAGGTTTGTGTCTTCTAGTGTTGCTTTCAACATTCGTAGCATCTTCCTTGACATCCCCATGTTACCAAGTTTCCTAATTACCACGTAACAGGGCTCTATTCACACTGCCAAATGCATTCTTCAGATCTCCAAAGCAAGTATATAAGATCCCTTTCTCCTGACTGAGGTGCTTTTCAACCAGTGCATGTAATACAAATACATGGTCGAGAGTACTATACTGTTTTCTGAAGCCTGCTTAAAATTTGAAGAGTTCCTTCCCTCTCTAACCAGGAGTAGATTCTACTGCTTTATTTTCCACAGAACTGGTAATAAAGACACTCCTCTGTAATTGTTTGGGTCTTGACTAGAATCTTTCCCTTTACATGTGGGCTGAATCAATCCCTAATTCCATGACATTGGAAACCTATTCTTTATGAAAAGGTCGTA
>CAJPEV010002722.1:0-39768 GCA_905338385.1 Darwinula stevensoni
GAAATATCAATTATGAATTTGCACTCTATAGCTTTGAAAGTGACTTCGTTAATCCATGAGTAGTCTCTTTATACTCAAAATTCACCCGGGCAACGCCGGGTACCTCTGCTAGTTCAACATATTCGGGACAACAACGTTGGATCAACATTGACCAAAGTTTGACCTGTTGAAACAAGTTTGAAGTTGACTATATTTAGCGAAGAATATGATGAAAAAATCAAGGAAATGCCTGATTTTCATAATTACCCGAATTTTGAGTATAAAGAGACTACTCATGGATTAACGAAGTCACTTTCAAAGCTATAGAGTGCAAATTCATAATTGATATTTCCCTTTGTAAAGTCTCAATATTGATTCAAAATGGAGCTATCCATCATCATTTCGAGAGAAAATAGGCTTTACCGATCGACCCGAGATAGCACCTAACCGCCATTTTAGCGATTCTCACTAAGGTGCCCTGTAAGATACAGTTCCATGTATTTTTTTATATAGTACCAGATCTGTTCACACTTGCAACTTGGGGGAAGGCTTTGAATTTCTAGATTGACATCTTGAATGAAGCAACCGGGCAGAAAGAGACTCCAGGAATTTCTGGTCAGGCGGTCCAAGGAGACATGGCAAATTTGCTTTCCTCACTTCGCAGCTCAGTGACTTGGGCTCTGATACCGGTGAATTGAAACGCAGTTCAACATTGATACGATCATGTGTCCCGTGGTGCCAGCGATAAATTGTCAACGTTTAGGCATTACTTCCCCTTTTTTTGAGGCCTCGCGAGCGCTAAAATGGATTAGAGTTGAAAGATATATCACGCAGGAATTTGTGTCCAAAATTAATATGGAAGGTCAACCGGATCAGGTCAAAGGTTAACTTGGGAAAAAAAAATAAAACATCTGCAAAAAAATTACAAATCGAATAAACTATATTTAGTGGGAATCCTTTCAGAAACTCGGGAGGAATTCACCGGACAAAATCTGGTCAAAAAGACATCTGCCAGTCGTTACGTATTTAAATTTGCCTGCATTGTAAACTTGTTTGGTTGGTGAGATTTGCTTTGAGAGCCTCTGTCCGGATTTCATCCAGCCAACGTGACTTCGGAAGTAAATCCGACCGCTACTGGACGTCTTGAAGGAGGTACCACTCTGATCAGAGGCGCGACTCTCCGAAGCCCAACTTATCCAATCACAGTGACAGGGAGTTCCGGAAGGGAGGTTGAGGGTTCAATAACCACCTCGGTAGCCAACTTCTCTCCGTTTCGGTCTTTAATGACTAAAAGAGATGGCTGCCTGCCTTGCCGTGACGCTCGGTGCCTGGTTTGCGAGAACACTTTGCAAGCAAAGCCGTCGTGCGACTCCATTCGATCGCCGCATTTCCTCCACACCTCCTATTTAGCTTTAGCCGCAGCACGACCTGCAATTCGGCCGACCTCATTGTAGCTTGCCCTCAAAGAGTCTGACCTATTGAAATTGTACGCCCCATGGGACACATTCTTAGCAGTTATAAACTTGTGTACGGAACGTGTCCTCCAAGGAGTACGTGTGGCGTTGCCGTGCGCCACTCCGATGCATCACTCCCCACACACTTTGTTACAGCCGCTGACACACCTGACCGAAATAGAGCACATTTTGGTCTCTACCTCTGACGTCGGGGGAGGCACGTTTCGTCCATAACCCTTGCAAACTTGGCACGTGTTGTCTCATCGGGAAGCGTTCCCCACTCGTTTTCTACGCGTGCGGTTCTCTGCCTCGTTCTGAGATTTGCCATAACAAAAGTTTGCTGACGAGTACATGATGATCGTTGCTCAATTTAGCTCCACGCCGCACCCTCATGTCCGTCACAAGGTCCCACAAGGTATGCGCGTCCACGTCGCGAGGATGGACCCCGGTGATGCGGAAGGCCATCAGTATTCATCTATTTCAGATTTCGCGAAGTAACTGTATTGTCCGATTCCCCGAACCACAGGCACGCTTCGCCACATTGCCCTCTTCCACAGCATGCCTTTCATTCCAAGCTGTTCCATCCAAAAATGCATTTCTGCGCAGATCTAGGAGGGGTCAATCCAATACCCCATAGGCAAATATTTCATCAGAAACATTGAGATCTGAAGCTTAGAGGTCTAAGCTGCCTGCGGGTCAAACAAATCCGCTCAGCACGATTCAGGAGCAGCTAAGCTCGGTCGGTGATGCAATTCAGGATCGGGTCGATCCGTGCACATCTCCGACGCGCAGGCAGACAGTCCAATGTAAAATACCTATGTCTGTAGCGAAGGTGGTGGACTTTCGACTCAATAATCAATGCCTCCAGGTCATAAGCTTTCAAGTGACACCTCACTCATGAAAATCTGCTCATCCGGTATGGAATTTCGCCGAACGACTTCGACTCACACGCACCCACACCCCCACCCACCAAAACACACAGATTAGCCTCCCATACATAGTGTAGGCAAAAAAAAAACAGTTATTGCTTTTGGTAAGCTGTCAATCTGATTGCATGCAACCGATTTTGACTACATTTGGTGTACACGTAGGGTGACTCAATTAGGGATTGTGTACCAAGTTTCAATTTAAAATGTCTAAAACTGTGAGATTGGCTCATTTAATCACAAAAAAGGAAGTGTTCATCTTTTCTTTTCAGTTTAAAAATTTCCACAACTGACAGAAACAAACAAACAAGCAAACAGAACAAAAAACAGATGCACAAATGCCAAGCACGAGAACACCCAATTTGGTTTAGGGACTTACATTTCAACTGAAAAGCTGCTCAATGTTCCCTCCATTCTGTTGAACGCAAGCCTGCCGTCTGGGACACCACAGATCAATGACTCGGTCAAGAAACCTTTGAGGCAGTTTCTCCCAATCTTCCTTTGTAGCTTTATGCAGGGATGGAAGATCAATGAATTTCGACCTCCATTTCATCCCGGCCTCAGGGTTATATCGATATTTTCGACACCACAATTTGTCGTTGGTCATCAGAAAATAATTACAATTCCTATCATTTTCAAACAAGATGAGTGAAATTTGGTATACAAACTCCAATTGTGTCACCCTATAAGCCTACCAATTTTAATAAGAATCGACAGCCTACAAAGAGATTGACGACTCTTCAAAAATGATAGATTTGTTGGTCTTTTGCCCACCCTGTACAGTGCTCTTGCTGCGCACATGTTCAAAATGGAAGCCGCGCTGAAATCGCGTCAGAGGCAGTGGGCATGGATTAAATTTCTTAATATGGAGGGTGCGACACAGCAGATTTTCCCCGACAACTCAAGCCGATCTCTGGAGAGTCGTGCGAGGGGGAGAGTAGTGGGGCGATGGATGAGTTGAATCAAGTAGGGAGAAAATTGTCAAAAACAAACAATGCTTTGGCGGTCCTGTGATTTCAAGCACAGACGAGAACGCTGCCATGATTGATGAACTTTTCCCAAATGACAGGTGTTTCACAACAAGGGATATATGAGACTATCGGCATTGGTCAATATACCTTTCAGCAAATCAAGACCCTCGGATACTCTAATGTTATTAATGAAGTCGATGAGACAGGCTTCGCAATTTTTGCAAAATGTTTCGCCGTGATCGCACACACGCCTTTCTGAAACGCTGCCGAAAGTACCTTGATCGCCATGGGAACTATGTGAAAAAAGTGTCAGACCTTCAGGACATAATAGGCAACTCACCTTTAAAGTTACAATCTTTTCCGTTCAAAGGTTAACCAGAAAAAAATTAGGGGTTTACTTTTGGAACGACCTTTGTATTTCCTTCTATTCCTGACCATATGTCGCGATAACTAAGTCAGCCATGGATCCAATCACAAAAGATGTACTACTGTAAAGAAAAAATGTCACCACGTTATCGATGGTCTCATTTAACTTTCGCCTATGAAATCGATGAAGGGCGTCCTCTCCAAATAATTCGGCTTTTACGGATGTAATGAACCAAAGGCTATGAGCGTTTTTATTCCTTTCTTCATGCATTCATGTGTTAAAAATACAGCTTCTGTGATGTGTTAGGACTACAGAAACAGCGAAGGAAGAATAGAAGATATATAATAGAGAATATAATTAGGGCGCTGTATTATATCAGCGATGTATTATATCCGTTGACATGCCATTTGTGCTATTCTTAATATAAGTAAGATTGGGGTAGAAACGTTTGCGCACAGTATTATTTTATCTATGGCGCTTGCACCTACAATCTGCACCTTGATATTTCATTATTTAATGTAGAGATGAATATAACTCCATTTCTTTCAGGTGTTTCACCAGCTCCAGCAAGAGCGTGTGGGAGTGGTGCTTCGGAGTGGCGCACGACAACGCTACACAAACTCCCTAGTTGACCCCATCGGTACGCAAGTCTATAACTGAAAGTGAATGTAACTCAAGGCATACTCAAGTGCAGCATCATAACCCTTGTCTATGAGAGGGGGTGCTTCATGAGGTGTCGAGTGAGCTGAGAAACCATTTGGATTTAATAGGGTCGTTCCGGCCATTCACTTGGACACCCTGGGTCGCACCCACCTCAGAGTTATTGACTACTGGCTACGTACCATGGCACCTGTAGCTCCAGGTCATAGTAGATTGTCCTAACCGGTTATCCTCTGTGCCTACAAAATAGGAATGCATTTCGTTCATTATCATCATGAGAAGGTGGAAATTTGTTACTCACCCCTTCCAGAACATTGCCAATGGGTTTTTAATATATTTCTTTCCGAAATTGATTTGATTTTCCAACTGTACTCCATCCGTTTTCCTTCAAGTCTCCTGCAAAAAACGCTCATTAAGATTCTGGGATGAACAAACTCTCTTCTTTTCATATTTTAAAATCTAAAAAATGAATATGTCAAATTTGTGGATATTACAATATTTCCCAACAGTTTCCATCCTGTTGACCCTCAACCCGCATGAAGGTTTTATCTTCGACAAAGGGTACTTAGTGAAAAAATACCGGCCAATTCGCTTCCAAATACAGCGTTAACCCTGTTTATGAGAAAAACCTACGATCTGCTTGCGGCAAACTGTGTAGGTTCCTGCGACGGCAGCCCGTTTCATATAGATACTTTCCCAAAAAAGGGAAAGGTGTGCCTGAATTTGACATGATCGCGTACAGGTAGGGAAAAAGTCGTTTCTTACTGTACATGAAAGTGCCAGAAAATATAAATAATGAGAATTAAAATTTTCATGAATTATGATGAGCAAGACTCAAACCTAGGCAAATGCATGTTATTTATATCTGTATTTGTTACAGTCACTAATGAGACATGTCGAAAGCGCGTCAAGGGCATGAGGGCTTCGATGGAGGGAGGAAATGGCGAGAGACGAGGCGGGCCATGTGGTGCTCCACCTCCTAATGGGGCTAGGGATTCCTTCCGTTTTTCCCTTTTTAAGGAGTGGATACCCCTCTCTTTATTCTACGTAGCAAATTCTCTCCTTAAGGAAAAGTTATTGCTCTTGCAAAAAGTTTTTGCTAGGAAGAAATTATGAAAGTACTTATCCATTCACCGTGAAAATAAAAATATTTAAAAAGGGAATTCTTCGGTGAATTTCGATGTTCAAAAATAAGAAATCCTCAAATAAGAAGCTTCTTTTGTACAGACAACTTCATGAAGTCATAGACGGAGAATATTTTAGCCCGTGCATTTCGGCACCGTCATGTGCATTGCCATGCGCCAGTGGTTTCTCCGATCGGCCGAGTAAATTTAATCGATCACACCCATGGAACATAATATTGCCATAACGATAGTGGATAGAATACCTCAGAGGAATTTAAGCCCAATAGCACTAGAAATTATGAATAACGGAGTATCATACGTATTTTTATGGTATTCAGAGTGGTCGTTATAATAATATTTCATTAGTTCGGCGACAGCGAAAGTATATCACATCTGTATGAATGACAAGCAGGATTTGCATTTAGTTTCTCCTTTTTCATTTTGCTTCGCAACATTGCATTGCATATGGACTTCCAAGGAGACTTCAGACGTCCTAATATATCCCATTTCCTAAAAGAAATATCCAGGGGTAATTGACAGGAATTAATCAATTTAAAAGGGATGCATGAATTTCGCAATGAAAAGGCAGCCAAATGATGTACATGGAAGAACATGCATTTCATTCCTCATCGAGAATAATAAAGAATAATAGACATTTAAGAGGGATGAAATAGAGTTTCACTCCTATCCCTCTACCATTCCATCGAAGGCCATGGGGCACTTGGATACGGAGAAGTCCAAGGACATTTAGTGCCAGTCGACCATTATGCTTCGAATCGATGCCAGTTCAATCGCACTACTAAAAAAAAGGGAATCTATGTGTATTGGTGAAGCAGGTCTAAAGCTCTTTCATGGTAGAAATAATGCATGGTTCTCCTTGACTACCGCTTTTGTTTTCCATAGCACCAATACGGCATGTCAAAAAAGTTCCCTCCACTTTACATTTACTGCAAGAAATCTTCTGAAAATGTCAAAGAATGTCTATAAAATTTCATTTGAAAGGGTTTGGTGAAGCCTTCGACCAAAATAATATATTCCTTTTTATGCGAAATTATTGAGCCAAAGAAACTTACCAATATTCCATGCGAATTATCTCATTCCATGGAAACGCCGTCCCCATGAACTGAACAAAATTTTGAAGGGTTATTATTATTGTGGCGAATTATCACTTCTGCCGGCTGTTAGTAAAAAAACGATAAATTATTCCCTTCTTTCCTGAAGCAGTACTGCTTGGAGGATAATTTCTAGGATAGATCCCATTCAGAGCAATCCTTCGCGATATTTTTAAGGATATCGATAGTCACATCATGAGAAATGGACAACATGTGGAAAAATCAAGAAACTGGGGCATGTTCGTGAAATTATCGATGCCACTAAATGCATTGAATTGCAGGTACGTCAGCTAGGTTGCACCTTGATATATGAACGCTTGATTTTTAAAAATGTCTTTCGATGGTTTCGAGAGAAATGAGAATGCAATCTTATCATTTTCATCTGACAAGACCAAATTTCAGCGATAAGAAAAGCGTGTCTTGGATGTCTTCCTGGGCGAAGTGCGCACATCATGATCAGCACCCTACCGGCAACTCGATTGCAAACTCGCTACAGGCCCGATGCGAGGGTCAGATTGGTCCTATAGAGTCAATCCGCATCTCGAGGCATTCTCAGCGACGGAAGTTGTTTTCCCTGGTAACTGCTGGCAATGTTCGTATGGCATAGTTAATGTGTCATGATCATTTGTCATAGTTTATGTGTCATGATCATTTGTCATAGTTTATGTGTCATGATCATTTGTCATAGTTTATGTGTCATGATCATTTGTCATAGTTTATGTGTCATGATCATTTTTCATCGTGTTATTACTCCCGTCGCCAGTTTACGACACTGCTTCGAGTAAATCTGGAACATTGATTCATCGTTCCCTCTATTATTTTGATTTCTGAATGCCACGAAAAAGGCATGGAATTTTAAGCTATTCCGTGGCTAGAACTACTGAACGTAAAAGGAAGAGAGATATGGATACACAGTCAGTGGATGAAAGTGCATAACGGCGTGCACAAAATGCTGCTACGCTAGCTGCTTCCAGAAACAAAGAAACAAAGGAAACAAAGAAAGTCGAAGAGAGAGCAAAAAGGCAGCGTGAAATAGATTGATTCTACTTATATCAGTCCCTGTCCCTAATATCCATTAGTTCAGATAGAACACTTGAATTTCAAAATGTACGGAAAGTTTTAAAGAAAGCGAATAGACATCACCAATGCCCATAAGTGAAATAGATTGATTCTACTTATTTCAGTCCCTGTCCCTAATATCCATTAGTTCAGATAGAACACTTGAATTTCAAAATGTACGGAAAGTTTTAAAGAAAGCGAATAGACATCACCAATGCCCATATAAATGCAACTTATTCTTTGGCGTCACGTCGTCCGTCAGATGTAAAGAAGTAGCAATAGGATTCATTTAGGCGTGCAAGTGATCGAGCGGCATAAAATAAGAGAGGCGGTACGTGTTCATTGAAATTTGGAAATTATATCTGCAGAGCGGGAGGTAGAGAAGCAACGAACGAAGAGATATTCCAAGAATTTCATAATTATGCCTGCGCTTTGAGTGGACATTCAATCGAGTCCCGCGAGAGTCCCATAGGGGCGGGGCGGAGGGGTGTGGGTTGCTACGGATCGCGAAAGCATATCATAGATCCTCATCGATTTCTTTGCCTATGCCATTTCTTTGCTATAAGGAGCAGCGAATCGGGAAGCAGTGGAAAACTATAGCATGGTTTGTAAATAACTGTCCGGCCGATACTTCTAGGAAACATTCTACTTTTGGGAAATTTCTCTTTGGGGGTCTCCTTTTTCAAATCGGTCTGTTAGATATTTTCTCCATTTGGGAATTGCATAGGTTTTCAATTTCCTCTATGCTTTTTTGTATCGAAAATTTGAGTTTGCAAAATTCATCAAAAGGAGGCCTGACACCACCGAAATCCATTTTGGGGGGTGGGAGAATAGGTATCCTCCCACATTTTCGCTCAAGGAAAACCGATTCGTGAAGTTTTGCTTAAAGAGGCACCATATCAAGGAAAACCTACAAAGGGGACATTTCGGGGAAAGCGAAGAATCCCAACTTGCATCATGTTGCCTACATCAGGGTAGCAACGACTTCATTCAACCAGAAGTGGTGTGAAGCTATCACAATAATTAAATTCATATGGCCAAAGAGTTTTACCACATTGGTAGGTGTGGATAGTGTAAACGTATGTTTCAAATACATTGGATATTATCTGAAGAGTGTAGGGGGTAGAGGCGCCGAAGGTTCGTCCACAATGTGTTTTTTTACCCAAAGAACGAACGATCTCGCTCATGCAATATTTGTATCCATAGGCTTGGCAGAATCGATACACGTGGTCAAGACTTGTGGATGAAGCACGATTCCTGTGAAAGAACTATCACAGGAACAGACACGAAAAAAACGAATCAGACGCAAACGTTTTACGACTGAAGCTAAGTGGCGACAAAATCGTTGTTTTAGCAGAGCATCATTGGTTGGCGCTTTCACTACACAACAATACAATTATTCAAATTAAACGAATTCGTCTCGTTCACTTTTTTTAAAATCAGTCATTGACTTAACTGGGGGATGGCTTTAGACGTTGTAGTTCATTCCATTTCGTAGCCAGGATTGGAGGGAAATTAACGAAAGTCTCATGAATATTGAATTAATACAATTGGCAGGAAAATTTCAGCTAAATAAAGTTAAATGAAGAACGTGTAATTACTTCCGCCTCGAGAAAAATTCAATTCTGAACAACCACTGGTACTGAGAAGTGATGAAGGGGATTTTCCCTCACTTTCTCCCTTCATTCGGTCAAAGCCAATTCGCACTTGGGCGAAGAGGAATCCAGGAAAATTCCGTTCCTAAAATTCCGATCATTACGCAACGGATCGATAGAAGATCCATTAGAGCACACTGAAAAAGGAGACATATATTGATGGCATAGTGCTGAATTCAGTCATGAACCACTATTATCGTATAAATAATGCACGGTTCTCCATGGATACTATTGTGTTTTGCAAGCAGCAGAATGGCAGGCGAAACATTGATTTCTCCTCTTTTTACTTTTCCTCGTTGCAAAAAATATTAGGAAAAATGTAGACAAACTCTGCTAAAATTCACAGTAATATTTGGTGCAACCATGATCCATAACGACATTATTACTTGCCTGCAGAATCATATTGCTGAATATACTTTATTTCCTGAAATTTCCCTCGATTTTTCCCATTCCATGGAGTCAATGTTTCTATGTAACGAAAAAATGGGAAACGGAATTGTTGGGAATGTTTCTTCCCCCGGCCGCAAGAGGAAGAAACCCCTTTCAATTTCGCTGTACTGGGAAGAGGTAGACTTATTTTGATGATGCTTATTTGACACATTTGCCCCCCAATTCTGCATAGGACATGGAGTACCAGGCTGGGCTCCTTTTCGCATTGGCGACGCACTGGAAGGAGATATGCTATACTTTGGATTCCAAAAGCCACGTCGTGGGAAAATGACAATCATTAAATGCCTTCATCGTGTAACCACTTCTCCCCAAAGATGAGAGCTCCGAACGCACTCGTTCCCAATGCATCCTCCATTTCATGCTTGGCAGGAGCTTGCAAACGGCGACGGCAGTGAACGCTATTGAACACGACACAATTTTTATCCGTACCGTGTTCCCAATGCACACTACGTCGTAGCGAGTAATTAGGGGAACTCGAAGTTCCAATAACTGGTGCGGGAAAACCATTTGTTCAGACTCAGATCCTTCGATGACGCGACCTGTGAAATTCGGCACTTCGACAGCTTCTTTTCCTGGAATGCAATGAACATAACCATCCGCAATGGGTATTCTAAAGCGTCAAAGAGGTCGCGTATTTTGGGCCAAACGGCATTTCAAACCGGAGGACTATGTCCGGAGGTTACACATATAGTGTGTGTGATTCTGGGCCGCTAACTAGGCCGAGCAACAATTGATTCTTTTTTTGTTTGTTTATGTGTGTGTGTGTGACAGCTCTACAGGCCACACGGTTATAGATATGAACTTGGGGTTTCTACAGTACACTTCCTTACCATCCGAGGATGTGCCTTTTCGAAATGAAATTTGCAAATCGGCCATATGAAAGGGAGGGGCCTTCCATTTCATATAGCCGATTTGCCTCCCTTCCTGACCTGATTTGACTCCCTTCCCCCCGCAAAACCTAATTCTGCCCCCCCCCCCAATAAAAAAACTCATCTTCTCATAACAGGTTTGCAACTCACTGTATTAATGAAACAATCTGATATTGACGAATGTATACAATGGAATAATTTTTCCAGATAAGAATAGGGGAAAAGAGGAAGACATAAATCTGATGCACTGCATTGGCGTCCAAGCATTCAAAATGACATTTTTCTTGCCTCCCCAAACATGTCGGTGAGTCTTAGTACATCCATCTTCTTAGACAGCGCTGCTTCAATCAAGAGCAATCCGAGGCCTCTCAGGCGTTGTTGACTCATCGAGTTTCGCAGATAATTATTGATTATTTTAAGTTTGGAAAACGACCTTTCGCAACTAGCGACAGTCACAGGGAGTGTGAGGAAGAGCAGCAGGGCTGTGCACACATCCATGTAGTTTGAGGAAATCCCTGAATACTCTACGATGAGAAGATGCACCAGGTTTCTGATAGATGGCACCTCACTGATTTGTTTCTTCACGGTCTTTCGAAAAGAGATCAAATGTAATGGAAATGCCTCCGTAAAGTCGTCATGATATTCCATTTTCAGGGCTTTAGATGCTGTCATGCCTTCGGTTGCGTCCGTCGTGGTCAAGGTATGCAGATTGGGAATGAAAAACTGAGTTATGTGGGCCATTGCCTGGAAACACTGCTTGATATGCGTTGCGGTGATGTCAAGTACTCTGTTGAAGCTATCGACTCGAAAGTGGTTCTCTGGGTCCAACAACGTGTGGTCCGCAGCTAGGTCGTCAAAGTGACGCTTCCGTTGACTACACCGCTTCTCCTTGAATACTGGCGTCAAGCCCCATTTTTCGAACATATTTCTGACGTGACTAATGACATCAAGAACCTCGCCATTGATTACAATGCGTCGCCTAATGCGCCATTACCTGCTACAAAAGAAGATTCACCATGCACTTTACGCCCTTAGAAAAAATCAGGAAGGATTGCTCGGAATGGGCTCTGTCCAATAAACTATCCATCCAGGCAGTACCTGTTAAATGAAGGCAAAGATTAATTTAAAGTTTTTCTCTTCAATTAACAAGCGGCGAATGTGATAACTCGCCTTAATAATACACGTACCGAATTTTTTTTTCATTTCATGGAGACGGCGCTTCCATGGAACTGTAACGATCAAAGGGAGAGTATGTAAGTATCTTTGGCTCCATAATTCTGCATGAAATGAAAAAAAAATTAATCTGGTCAAGGGATTCACCATGCTTTCAAACGAAATTTTGAAGTCATTCTCTGCCATATTCAGATGTCTTCCAGTGAATGTAAAGAGGAGGAAACTTCTTTTCATTTGCCATACTGTTGCCAAGCAAAACAAAGCAGTAGTCAAGGAGGATCATGCATATTTTCTCCCATGAAAGTGCTTCAGACCTGCCCCAGCAATATGTGTTTAAGTATATGACTCCCTTTCTTTTTTACGGTGATGGAACTGCTATCGATCCGTAGCATAATGATCAGCTTGAACGAAATGTTCCTGGTTTTCTTTGTATCCAAGCCATGCCCAAGCTCTATATCCATGGCCTTGGATGGAATGGAGGTGGGATGTGAAGGAAACTATTTCATCCCTCTTCAAGGCTAGTTTGTTATGGACAACATTATTCTCGATGCGGAATGAAAGTGATGTTTTTGCATGTACAGTAAACCTTCGATATAGCGCCAACCGATATACCGGCACGCTCGCTTAGTGCGAACTCTTTCCTGGGAACGAATCTTCCCCATATGCTTATCCTAGGCGCTCCCCCGTTAAAGGGCCACCCTCGCCAGCCGCCATCCGCAAATACCTTGTCTTCCACAAATGTGCCTTATTCAACGTTAGTCGTAATATGTCAGTTATGTAAAGGAGGCTTTTAGAATATGAACAGTGGGTAGAACGAAAAGGTGACGGTTGGATTGCCTCCCACGCCGATCCGGCTTCCCTCCCACTGGTATTCCCATGAATGATACTGAGAATACGAGTTATTGCGACTATGTACGCATTAAAGTATTTTTACACCATTTTGCAAAATAGGGAAATGCTATTTTCTACCTGGACATATTCAATCGAGATGGTTAATTCTTGAAACAGATGCGCATGAACACTAGATATATCGCGTCAAAATTCATGACAGTCACAGTCAATACGTTTCCGACTACTATATATGACAATAGAAAAAAGAATTGTTGTTAACAATGCTGATGGATTTTCGATGATTCGGAGGGCAGGTTACGAGAGCGAACGGTTAGAGTAGAAGTGGCAGGTTTTCATCACGATTCTGGGAGGTTCTGTGGAGGTTCGCCGGCCAACGAAATGCAAGAGGTAGCCTGTCTGGTTTACAGCTAAAATTAAGCAGTCCATCAAGAGTAAAGAAGTAGAAATTGGATTTGTCAGACCTGCATAAATTATAATATCGGAAAATATAATTTTATTATTTATTAGCTCTTTCACTATTGTAGTTTGAATGTTTACGTCTTACATATCGTTTTTTTATTTAAAAATAAAGTTACCATATCATACCATTTATAATGACACATTTAATTGCATACTGAAGATGACTGCATTGCATAATTGTGTCCATTAGAGTTTAATAAGAGAGGCAAAGTCACGAAATGCCAATGAAATTGTCATAGACACAATGAAATTGCAAAAGTACATTGGAATGGACTCTACGTCTGAGAGGGTTATCCGTACAGGTGATCAAGCGGCATACGAGGAATAAGAGAAACGCTACATGGTCAATGAAACTGGAAATTATATATGCAGAGCGAGAGGTACAGGAGCAGCAAGCTAAGAGTTTTCCGACGACTTCTATGGGTATGACAGTGGTAGGAGTTGACATTTAACTAGGCCCCGCTACGGTGCCATGCGGACGGGACGGGAGGGAGGGTTTCCTACGAAGCGCGAAGGCATATCATCGATCCTCATCGATTTCTGTGCGAATATCATTTCTTTAACATCAGATGAAGTAAATCGAGAATTGTGGTGAGCGATAACATGGTTTGTAAATATCTGAGGGGCCGATACTTTTAGGAAACATTCTATTATTGGGAAATATCTCGTGTGGAGGGGTCAATTTTTTCATATACTTTTGCCAAAGTTTATCTCCTTTAGAGAATTGCATAGGTTCTCATTTCCTACATGTTTTTTTCCTCGAAAAATTATGTGAATAAAATTCATGATATAGGAGTCCTGACACCCCAGAATCCCTTTTTGGGTGGGAGAATGGGTATCCTTCCACATTTTCGCTAAAGGAATACCGATTCTTACAGTTTTGCTTTAATAGGCACCATCCGGAGAAAAACCTACAAAGGGTACATTTCGGGGAAAGCGAAAAATCCCAACTTTGCATCATATTGCTTAGATCTCGGTGGACATGATTTCACTCGACTAAATTCCAGCTAAATAACCTTGAAGGAAGAACGAGTAATTCATTCCGCCTGGAGAAAAATTCCATCCATAACAACCATTGGTATTGCGATGTGATACAAAAGAGTTTCCTTCATTTTCTTCCATTATTATCTTGAGGCCAACTCGTTCTTTTGCGAAGAGAAGACCAGGAAAATTTCGTAACAGCCGATCATTAATGTACGGATCCATGGAAGCTCCATTAGAACACTTAAAGAAAAGGAGCCATATATTGATGATATAGTGCTGAATTCACGTCGGAACGGTATATATAATGCACGATTCTCCATGGTTACTACTGTGTTTCGCATGCAACGGAATGGCAAGGAGAACATTAATTTCTTCACTTCTTCTTAACACTCGTTGCAAAAAAATATCAAGAAAAATATTTTCTAAGTCTGCTGAAATTCACGGTAATATTCGATGCAACACCAATTCAGAGAAACATTGTTGCTATGGATTGGGGTTGCACATTGTTACTTTTCTGTAGAATGAAATTGCCAGGGATACTTGATTTCTCTCCGTGTATTGTACTCGATGTTTCCCATTCCATGGAGATGGTGATTCTATGTAACGAAAAACAGGAAAATGAATTTTTGGGGATGAATCCCAGAAAATTCAGGGAGCAGGGATAGGCTACTTCTTAGCCATACACGAAGCACTGCACGGAGATACGCTATTCTTTATTTTTCAAAATAGTGTTTCAAATCGTAAAAGTCAATCCGTGCAGGCATCCAACGCGCAGAAGGACAGGAGGACACGTAGAAATCACGTTCCCAGCGTACTTAATGGATTTTTGACTCACAGTCCGCGACACCAAACAAGGTCGGAAAAAACTTCAACGAAAGAGAGGCTGCCAAGCCCTTCTGAGACTTAGAAAAGATGTTCGATTTTTTTTTTGTGAGCGCAATTCATTATGGTCCTAATTTTCCTCGAAATTGAACTAGTGTGAAATGTTTCATAGATACATTGTCAAAGTTCTTGTGCGATTCAAGGAGTGGGCCTTCGCGCGAGTGAGATCGTAATTCTCCGAACTCTTCCCCTCCTCTCCCTCTTCCCCTCCCCTCCTCCCTGCCTCCACCCTCTTCCGGGAAAGGCATTCACATCCTCGGGCTATGGGAGAGCAGGGAAACCTTGACACGACATATGTCGGCAGACTATAGCCCAAGGGCATGCTCACTTCCCCAAGCTTCACCGTCCACACTTCCCACTTCTATTTCTTATTCGTCACGGGGTCGAACATACAGTATTTCGTGGCCTCGATCGAAGCTTGGCAGTCTAACAGAAAGGCAACGATTTCACTAATTTCTCAAATTGTTATTCACTAGAAATGCCCAGCCTTCTGACATCCACGTGGGGCAGTGAATTGAACACACGAACCAAAGCCGACGCAGGCATTGAAGGTGGATATGGCATAGGTGCAATAAATTTAAGCATAATTGTATGTTGCAATCATTTGTTGCAAAAGTTCATTATGAAAATTAGGCATGACATCTTGGTATGGAGCACGATTTTCCCTCTGACGCAAACATTCGAGGTGCACCAAGGAGTGTGAACGACACGCGGATGAAAAAAGAGTGCGGGGGAGGGTGTGAGAGACATAGCATCCAGCGGCCTGCCCTAAGGCCATAAACATTCTGGGGTAGGGGTGGGCGAGTTGGAGACGTAATTAAAAAAATTGAGGTAAAGGGATTGAGGAACATGACCTAAGGCATCCTCCGTGACTGACTAATAGGGAATGAGAAGGGGTCGGGCCTCATATACAATGCTGAAAACTCCAATACACGTGAAACATTCGCCACCTAGTTTTAGGGAACTTAACTACACCGTTATAGTGGACTCTATGGCACTATACTTTTTCCCGATTTTTCATGAAAACGCGGCCAATATAAGACAAGCCATTTCGTGCATTGGTTCATATTCAAATTCTCTTCATGATACTCTAGTGTTTTTTAAATCGATCTTGCCGCTTTTGAGACGCAGGTATGAAGTACTGAGCAGTACTTCAAAGTGTACTTGGTACCACACTCATTGGAAGGAGCTCTAAGAGTGTAACTTATTCTATGCTACTTAGAGGGTTGAGTGGAAGTACTTTTGCACGTTTAGATTTTCTGGCGGGAAATTAAAAGTAGACCCCCCTGATTGGGGGGCTTATTTATGCTCTAGAATCCCTCACGAAAAGAATGGAGGGGGAAAAAATTAGCCAAAACGAAAGTTCGAATCGAACCATTCCTGTTTACTTTAGTTTTTCTTTCTGCAATTTTTTTGTTAGGGAGACATAGAAGAACCAACCCTGGTTGGTGTCGTGGACTGTCAGCTCATGACCTTCCAGGTCATGAGCTTCTGATTGACACCTTGATTAATAAAATCCATTCATCCTTCTAGGAGAAGTTTTCCTGAATGATAAGCCACTGATGAATATGCATGTAAATTTACATTTAAATTTACATTAAAATGAGCGTAAATAAAAATAAAAATTAAAGCTTTAGATAAATACGATATTGTGAAATTTTCATGCAATGATATTTATTGCTATTTTACTGTTTTGCATGAGTTCGGTCTTTATGTTCACCCAGCACATTTTTCTATATAAACCGATTCATATTTCAGGGTTCGTCTCAGAAACGCAGATATTTCTCAATCTCTGCAATACTAGTAAGAAACGCCGCCAGACGCTCATGGGAATGGGAAGGAGCTGATGCTCGTCAGAGATCCGGGACTGATGGGAAGCGCCAGACCTGAAAAAACGGGAGACCCCAATTGCCAGTTGTCAGGGTTCGCAGAGACATACTGTCCTCCACTCGAGATTACGACATCGGAAGGACTCCACAAGGCATCCACGGTACACAAGCGCAGGAGGCGGACCCTGAAATGAGATCCTATAAATTGGTGCTGGCATTTTCATTCGGGAGTCTAGGCAGCCAACTGGCGATTTAGTCGCCATCTCGACTCCGTCGTGGGAACCTTGACTTTTTTCGTGATTGTCAGAAGGCGGGCCTCCTGATCATTTATTTCGCTAGTAAATGGTTTCGAACGCGAAACTCTCGACATGGTTTCACCGATGAAATAATCCATACAGAAAATTCAATTTGATTAGTTTTGATCGATTCAATTGCACAAAAGATGGCAGGGAACGGGATTCAATATTTTATGTTCCATCGCAAAATTATCGCATTAAAAAGTGAAAAGGTAGGTCGGAGGAAGTTTTGAAAAATGAGAAGGATGACTCATCGGATGCTGAAAGCTACATACGGAAATGCCCAATTCTCAGCATTCAGCAGCTACATCGCAAAATTATCGCATTAAAAAGTGAAAAGGTAGGTCGGAGGAAGTTTTGAAAAATGAGAAGGATGACTCATCGGATGCTGAAAGCTACATACGGAAATGCCCAATTCTCAGCATTCAGCAGCTGATCTGCTAGAGCGTTAACAGACACAAATCGGAGAAAAATGCGCTTTCTGTGACAGTTAATTTTTGTTAATTTAGTTCAGTCAATTGTTTACACGTGCAATATGTCGAACATTCGTTCCGGATGTCTGGGCCTACCGCATTTAGGATGAATTCAAACATAACAATCTAATGTGACGAGATTAGATGCATGGTCGATCTAGGAGAAGTGCATGCTCTTCTTCAATTGGTAAAAAAAAAAAAGAAAAAATGAATGTGAGTATATAAAACCAGGCTAGAGACAAAGCCCTGACAACACCACCTGGTGGCTGGCCCACCCGACCCCAAGACCTCCACTTCACCTTTACAACCGCCAGAGCTGGACTCTAACCATAACCGAAGACAAACCACCTTCCTATATCCCCAAATTGTATATTCCACTCCTCCCCATCTTGTATCCTCTTTCTGTAAAGGGCATGCTGTACAAAGAAATGGTCATTGAACAAAAAAAAAGAAAGAATGCGCACATTGTGCGCATTCTTTACCTGCAAATACATCCGTGCTTTTGCACGGGCTATCTACTAGCATGTATGAATCCTGCAGGTTTCATTGGCCCCTGATTACCTTTGGCACCCGATCAGTGAATGGAGCAAAGGAGGCGAATGCGAATGGAGTTGAAGAAAAATATATCACCCCTATTTCATGGACGCTTAAAATCCCAGGATTTCCGGCAGCAGGGTGGCATCACGGTGAGTGATGCCACCCTCCCTTGCGATTATAGCGGCAACTCTCGTCTCCTCTTTCTTCCGAGAGATGGCGAGACGAGAGCGAATCTCCGATTTTCCGTGAAAGTTGCATCCCCTCCCTTTCCTGTGGCCGATTTGGAAATTTTATTTTGAAAAGGCACATCCTCGGATGATAAGAAAGAGTTCTGTCGAAACCCTAAGTTCACATCTCTAAGCGTTTGGCCCGTAGAGCCGTCACACACACACACACTCATACACAAACACAAACAAACAAAAAAAGAATCAATTGTCGCTCGGCTTAACTAGCAACCAGAATCGCGCACGGTAAATGTTTAACCTCCAGACCTCAAGCAACCGAGGTCCACCGGTTTAAATCAGTCCCCAATACCTTCCACACGGTAGCCGATCTGTCCGCATGAATCAAACGGGAAGATATTCAAATTTTTTAGGTGTAAAATAATTAAAAATTTAGGGGATCAAATGCATTCGATATCCCTATGAGGAAAGGTTTCCTGGAGTCTCTACATGATGAAACTGACAACTTTTACCGCTGGGGACCGGCGGACGGAATATGCATGGCCGCTGCACGAATCGGAGATACAAAATATGAAGAAGAGCAAAAATATGCATTCTGTCAAGACGCACTTCAGATTAATCTTCATCTGAACCGGATCTCGACCGGAAAGCCGGTTGAGACTCGAACGCGAAACTGTCCGTTCTGCTGACCCACCGGAGAGCTCAGCTTCTTCTTGTTCCACGCTGATATGCAAAGAAGATGGATCTATTTTTGGCCTCAGCGACCTCGGAGGACACGACAGGGACCGACGACATGGTTTCCTCCAGGAAACGGTGGATGTTGAATACTGGCAAGGTCAAGAATCACCATTTCCACTTCGGTTCTCCCCACGAAGGCGACAAGGTGTAGAAGCGCTACGAAGTGCAAGTACCCAGAACCCAAAGTTGGTCGATGGAGGTCTTCGAATATCCTCCATCGAGGTTACGGGAGCCGAAGGCCCGCATCACCTCTGTCTCTGTCTACGACAACGTCCCGAATGGGACCGGGGGCAGGGCTTGCATCATCTTTGGAGGAGTGGGATGCCGCATCGTCAAGATCAGACTCGAAACTGGACGCGATTCTCAAGGCTATAACTTCACGGTCATCATCACTGGGAAGTAGTAGGAAGGACTTGCTACATTTCTTACCACCACCATTCTCGGTACGAAAGGATCCTCTTTAGTAGACATTAGTTGAGGGTACTTGACAAGTGTCTTCGTTGTGAGAATTTTACTCAGGAGTGTGATGAGTGGTGAGGACATTCATGTCAAACTGTTGATGAAGGTGTAGTTGATCGACAACAATATGCCCATTGCTTGCATTTATTTCTCTCAATAAACGTACATGATTCTCAAAACGAATGTGTCTAGTATGTTCCCGAGTCGTATATAGGCTGCATGGATAGAATGTAGCTGATAATGCCAATACATATAAAGTACTCGTAATATGAATAACCGCAATGGCAATGTACATAGTGTCCCAGAAAGAGGTACCCATTCACCATTGTAATCCATATTTCTCTTAATAAAGGTAGCAAAATGGTTGGACTAGCAGTACTCTGTCGTACTGAGACGAATGGATGTGGACAGGGGTGTGACACGTGTCGGACAGTTTTTCTTTGATTGCTAGGAGCGAATCAGGAGTTTCACAGGTAATTCTTGATTATTTTAAGTTTGGAAAACGACCTTTCGGAACTAGCGACAGTCACAGGGAGTGTGAGGAAGAGCAGCAGGGCTGTGCACACATCCATGTAGTTTGAGGAAATCTCTGAATACGATGAGAAGATGCGCCAGGTCTCTGATAGATAACACCTCACTGATTTGTTTCTTCATGGTCTCTCGAAAAGAGATCAACTGAGATCAAATGCCTCAGTAAAGTCGTCATGATATTCCATTTTCAGGGATTTAGCTGCTGTCATGACTTTGGTTGCGTCCGTCGTGGCCAAGGTATGCGGATTGAGAATGAAAAACTTCTGAGTTATGAGGGCCATTGCCTGGAAACGCTGCTTGATCTGCGTTGTGGTGATGTCAAGTACTCTGTTGAAGATATCGACTCGAAAGTGGTTCTCTGGGTCGAATAACCTGTGGTCCGCAGCTAGGTCGTCAAAGTGACGCTTCCGTTGAATCCACAGCTTCTCCTTGAATACTGGCGTCAAGCCTCATTTTTCGGACATATTTTTGGCTTCCTGATTCACCTCATCGAAGCAATGCCGGTAGTTGCACAAGGATCTGTATGCCGTTTCGAGATGCTGTGCGGCTTTCAACAAATCAGTATCTTTGGACTGAACGTATTTGGTGGCCACAAAAACTTATCCAAGAACTTTAGATAAGAGCACCAACAGAAGCACGAATTCCAAATTGTCCATGCTCCTCTTGATTCGACTGGCCTCTTCTCGTTCCTCTTTGGTTTTACTTTGAAGGATGACTAGAGCGAGTGCCTTAATTACATCGTGATACCGGTGCATTACTCCCATTAGCGACATATGGCGACCCGCCCAGCGTGTTGGGTTTAGCTTCTTTAGGGTGACTTCGGTTTCCCCCGACATGTCCTGCAGCAGATCCCAACGACGGATGCTGTGCCCGAAGAAGGAGTACAGATCTTGCAAACATGCGAAAAAATTGCTAACTTCTTTGATATCACAAACTGCGTCATTTAAAACCAAGTTGAGGTTATGCGCAGCACAATGCACGTATTTCGCGGATGGTTGCTTCTATAGGCTCCACTCATGACGTGTCCACCGCCATAGCTCTGCCCACGACATTTCGCAAGAGAGAGCCCCTTTTCTTCCATGGTACTCAACATTTGTGAAGAAATTCCAGCCGCGCTTTGGACCTTGGTCCCGTAAAATCCAAGGGAACTCTCGACAGTCTCGATTTGTGACGGTTTCCCGATTGCATCCTCGTGAACCTTGACAAATCGGTAGATATGGCTCAGTTGGTCCTTTTTTTGAGATGTTTTTAGTCATATCCATCATGATTGAGAAAAATGGCGCACTTTTGATATCCTGCAGTAGCTCTCTTTCCAAATTATTTGCAAGAATCTCAATGAGCTCATTCTGTATTTGAGAACTCAGATAATGAATTTTTCCACTGGGCCTGTGAAGAAGCTCCTTCATCACAGGATCAAACTCAGCCAAGAGCTCCACCTGAGAGAGAAAATTTCCGTTGTACGCTTCACCGATTTTTTCTCTATGGCCCCGGAACGCTTGGGCATTTGTAGCCAATGTAAGAGTTATTTTAATCAAGCGATCAAGCACTTGCTTCCAGAAGGATTTTTGATGCTCTACTTTACACAACTGGCCTAATACCTTCTCATGGATTTAGTTGCGTGCGAGGCCGCAAGATCTCCAACCAGCCAAGGGCAACTGTTTTATCGCATTTTTTTAGTCTCATCAAGTGAACCGGGAGAGTTTGGCAACCATAATTTGCAACATGCCTCCGCTCCTTGAGCAACCACTCCTCTCCCCGCTCATCAGCTTAGCCCAATTATGAAGGGGGAGGGAGATTTAGGTATGCAACGTAAGGGGAACATTTGCTGATTCAATTCAGTCTGGTGAGACAGGAGGATGGGCACCGCGTCGCCTTTTAAGCAAAAAAAAAAACTCGGGATTGCAAGTAATAAGTTAAGTATTTTTTTAATTTGGTGGTGCCTATTCACTTCCTTCAAAATCGCCCGAAATTTTGAAATTCAACTGTTATATCTGAACTAATGGGAACGGCATGCACACAGGGGCTGAAATCAGTCCATCAATGCATTTCACGCATGCCTTTCTGCACTCCCTTCGTCAATTTCTAGGTTTCTGGAAGCAGCTAGTGAAGCAGCATTTTTTGCACTCCGTAGGTGAAGGCATTCGGTAAATTGTCATTCTCATCGCTGAAATTAGGCCATATACCCTTAGAATTAGAGGACTGGTTGATCTGTTGACCCAATAAGTATCATAAGCTTTTGATTGACACATACAGTTTTCAAGTGAGACACGCCAAAAAAATTTGAAACTCCCAGCAATCAGATGGAGGAGGGGAATTGTTCCCGTCATTATAGGCTCTAAAATTCCCTCCTGTAACAATATCCAGTGAATTCCGTCTCATAGCATTCTAAAGAGAAATAACTCTCGAATTTCAGACGAACATGTTTTCAATCAATAATAGGCGATGCTTTCCATCATCAGGGAAACCCGAATCGCCCCCGAAAATTACCACATAACGCCGATTCAAAATTAATGGGATGAATGTTGAATCTGGGGGGAATATTCCCCGATGTTCGAAGATCTGCTAGTGGTAGAGCGCGCCTCTCGTAACGAAGTTGCAATCCTTCGCGATGACGTCCTTTTCTATTGATAATTCCACGAACATGCTACAGTTTCGTGATTTTTCAAAATTTCAATCTCACATGATGTGACTAATGACATCAAGAACCTCGCAATTGATTACAATGCGTCGCCTAATGCGCCATCACCTGCTACAAAAGAAGATTCGCCATGCACTTTACGCCCTTACAAAAAATCAGGAAGGATTGCTCGGAATGGGCTCATTCCAATAAACTATCCATCCAGGCAGTACCTGTTAAATGAAAGCAAGGATTAATTTAAATTTTTTCTTTTCAATTAACAGGCGGCGAATGTGATTACTTGCCATGTACCGAATTTTTTTTTCATTTCATGGAGACGGCGCTTCCATGGAATTGTAAGCATCAAAGGGAGAGCGTGTATGTATCTTTGGCTCCATAATTCTGCATGAAATAAAAAAAAAGATTAATCTGGTCAAGGGTTTCACCATGCTTTCAAACGAAATTTTGAAGTCAATCTCTGCCATATTCAGATGTCTTCCAGTGAATGTAAAGTGGAGGAAACTTCGTTTCATTTGCCATTCTGTTGCCGAGCAAAACAAAGGAGTAGTCAAGGAGAATAATGCATAATTTCTGCCATGAAAGTGCGTCAGACCCGCCCCCAGCAAAATGTGTTTAAGTATATGACTCCCAGGCCTTTCTTTTATACGGTGATGGAACTGCTATCGATCCGTAGCATAATGATCAGCTTGAACGAAATATTCCTGGATTTCTTTGTATCCAAGCCATGCCCAAGCTTTGTATCCATGGCCATGGATGGAATGGAGGTGGGATATGAGGGAAACTATTTCATCCCTCTTCAAGGCCAGTTTGTTATGGACAACATTATTCTCGATGCGGAATGAAAGGGATGTTTTTGCATGTACAGTCAACCCTCGATATAGCGCCAACCGATATACCGCCACGCTCGCTTAGTGCCAACTCTTTCCTGGGAACGAATCTTCCCCGTATGCCTATCCTAGGCGCTCCCCCGTTAAAGGGCCAACCTCGCCAGCCGCCATCCGCAAATACCTTGCCTTCCACAAACGTGCCTTATTCAACGTTAGTCGTAATATGTCAGTTATGTAAAGGGGGCTTTCAGAATAGGAACAGTGGGTAGAACGAAAACGTGACGGTTGGACTGCCTCCCACGCCGATCCGACTTCCCTCCCACTCGTATTCCCATGAATGATACTGAGAATACGAGTTATTGCGACTATGTACGCATCAAAGTATTTTTACACCATTTTGCAAAATTAGGAAATGCTTTTTTCTACCTGGATGTATTCAATCGAGATGGTTAATTCTTGAAATAGATGCGCATGAACACTAGATATATCGGGTCAAAATTCATGACAGTCACATTCAATGCGTTTCCGACTACTCTATATGACAATAGAAAAAAGAATTGTTGTTAACAACGCTGATGGATTTTCGATGATTCGGAGGGCAGGTTACGAGAGCGAACGGTTAGAGTAGAAGTGGCAGGTTTTCATCACGATTCTGGGATTTTCTGTGGAGGTTCGCCGGCCAACGAAATGCAAGAGGTAGCCTGTCTGGTTTACAGCTAAAATTAAGCAGTCCATCAAAAGTAAAGAAGTGGAAATTGGATTTGTTTAAACCTTTCAGACCTGAATAAATGATAATATCGGAAAATATAATTTTATTATTTATTAGCTCTTTCGCTATTGTAATTTGAATGTTTACGTCTTACATATCGTTTTTATATTTAAAAATAAAGTTGCCATATCGTAACATTTATAATGACACATTTAATTGCATACTGAAGATGACTGCATTGGATAATTGTGTCCATTAGAGTTTAATAAGAGAGGCAAAGTCACGAAAAGCCAATGAAATTGTCATAGACACAATGAAATTGCAAAAGTACATTGGAATGGACTCCATGTCTGAAAGGGTTATCCGTACAGGTGATCAAGCGGCATACGAGGAATAAGAGAATCGCTACATGGTCAATGAAGCTGGAAATTATATATGCAGAGCGAGAGGTACAGGAGCAGCTAGCTTGGAGTTTTCCGACGACTTCTATGGGTATGACAGTGGAAGGAGGGGACATTTAACTAGGCCCCACGACGGTGCCATGCGGACGGGACGGGAGGGAGGGTTTCCTACGAAGCGCGAAGGCATATCATCGATCCTCATTGATTTCTTTGCGTATGTCATTTCTTTTATATCAGATGAAGCAAATCGAGAATTGTGGTAAGCGATAACATGGTTTGTAAATATCTGAGGGGCAGATACTTTTAGGAAACATTCTATAATTGGGAAATATCTCGTGTGGAGGGGTCAATTATTTCATACACTTTTGCCAAAGGTTATCTCCTTTAGAGGATTGCATAGGTTCTCATTTCCTACATGTTTTTTTCTTCGAAAAATTATATTAATAAAATTCATGATATAGGAGTCCTGACACACTAGAATCCCTTTTTGGGTGGGAGAATGGGTATCCTTCCACATTTTCGCTAAAGGAATACCGATTCTTACAGTTTTGCTTTAAAAGGCACCATCCGGAGGAAAACCTACAAAGGGTACATTTCAGGGAAAGCGAAAAATCCCAACTTTGCGTCATATTGCGTAGTTCTCGGTGGAAATGACTTCACTCAACTAGATTCCAGCTAAATAACGTTGAAGGAAGAACGAGTAATTCATTCCGCCTCGAGGAAAATTCCATCCATAACAACCATTGGTACTGCGATGTGATACAAAAGAGGTTCCTTAATTTTCTTCCATCATTATCTCAAGGTCAACTCCTTTTGCGAAGAGAAGACCTGGAAAATTTCGTACCAGGCGATCATTAAGGTACAGATCGATGGAAGCTCCATTAGAACACTCAAAGAAAAGGAGCCATATATTGATGATATAGTGCTGAAATCAAGGTCGGAACGGTGTATATAATGCACGATTCTCCATGGTTACTACTGCGTTTCGCATGCAACGGAATGGCAAGGAGAACATTGAATTCTTCACTTGTTCTTAACACTCGTTGCAAAAAAATATTAAGAAAAATGTTTTCTAAGTCTTCTGAAATTCAAGGTAATATTCGAAGCAACACCAATTCAGAGAGACATTGTTGCTATGGATTGGGGTTGCACATTGTTACTTTTCTGTAGAATGAAATTGCCAGGGATACTTGATTTCTCTCCGTGCATTGTACTTCATGTTTCACATTCCATGGAGATGGTGATTCTATGTAAAGAAAAAATAGGAAAATGAATTTTTGGGGATGAATCCCCGAAAATTCAGGGAGCAGGGATAGGCTGCTTCTTAGCCATACACGACGCACTGCACGGAGATACGCTATTCTTTATTTTTCAAAAGCCACGTCGTGGGAAAATGACAATCATTAAATGCTTCCATCATTCAACTACTTCACGAATATGAGAGCT
Organism: Darwinula stevensoni; assembly: GCA_905338385.1. Lineage (NCBI taxonomy): Eukaryota > Metazoa > Arthropoda > Ostracoda > Podocopida > Darwinulidae > Darwinula > Darwinula stevensoni. The sequence continues at coordinate 26,043 of CAJPEV010002722.1, forward strand.
CCGAACGCACTCGTTCCTAATGCCTCCTTTCTATTAATATCAATTTTGGTAGGAGCTTGCATTTCTCAAGGATTAAATTATTGGAGACAAAATCGAACGGTGTTTCCTGGACCAAGCAGTCTGAGAATTAGGCATTCCAATAATTGAGTTTTTTTTTGGCCGGGGGGGGGGGATACAGCTTATAAGACTTCATGTTTTAACGGATGAAGACCATTCTCGCCCTGGTTAAGTGATGACAGACGCCCCGGCATCGAATTTACAGAAACCATCTCTAAGTAAAAGGTTTTTCACGCGTTATGGAAAATGTTCATGAGTTTCAGACTGTTTTACACGGTTTCCTGTGGCCAAAGACACGCTTCGCCACCCTGTCATCTTCCACGCTATGCCCATCATTCTAAACCGTTCCATCCAAAAATGTATTTTATCCCCCGGTTTTTTCACACATCTGCGAGCGTCCCTCCCTCTCTCCCCCACCCCCCCCCCCCCCCCCCCCCCCCCTCCTTTGGAGCAATTACGTAGAGACCCATAGTTCTCGAGCGTCGACGCTTAGGTGGGCTGCGATCCGACAATTTTAGATCAACACGATTCGCCTCTCAGATCAACAAAGCATGGTCGGCGACCGCGTTCAGGGTCGAGTGCGGGAAACGATTCGAATCGGGCCGATCGAGTTTCAAATCGTAAAAGTCAATCCGTACACGCATCCAACGCGCAGAAAGACAGGAGGACACGTAGAAATCACGTTCCCAGCGTACTTAATGGATTTTTGACTCAAAGTCTTCGACACCAACCAGGGTCGGAGAGGCTGCCAAGCCCTTCTAAGACTTAGAAATGATGTTCTATGGTATGTTTTTGATGAGCGCAATTCATTAACATGCTTTTTGGGGAGTCCTAATTTTCCTCAAAATTGAGCTAGTGTGAAAATGTTTAATAGATGTTGCATAGCGTCTCCCCGCATCTCAACTTTGTGTGCTTCTTATATTGCCAAAGTCTGTGTGCGATTCAAGGAGTGGGCCTTCGCGCGAGTGAGATCGTTAACCTCTGCCCTCTTCCCCCACTCTCCCCCTTCCCCTCCCTTCCTCCCTGCCTCCACCCTCCTTCGGGAAAAGCATTCACATCCTGGGGCAAAGGGAGAGCAGGGAAAACCTTGACACGACATACGTCGGCAAACTATAGCCCATGGGCATGCTCACTTCTCCAAGCTTCGCCTTCCACACTTCCCCCTTCCATTTCTTATTCGTCACGGGGTCGAACATACAGTATTTCGTAGCCTCGATCGAAGCTTACCATTCTAACAGAAAGGCAACGATTTCACTAATTTCCCCAATCTGTATTCACTGGAAATGCCCAGCCTTCTGACATCCACGTGGGGCAGTGAATCGAACACACGAACCAAAGCCGACGCAGGCATTGAGGGTGGGTATGGCATAGGTGCAATAAATTTAAGCATAATTGCATGTTGCAATCATTCTTTGCAAAAGTCCATTATGAAAATTACGCAAGACATCTGGAGATGGAGCACGATTTTCCCTTTGACGCAAACATTCTAGGTGCACCAAGGCGTGTGAACGACAGGCGGATAAAAAAAAAGTGCGAGGGAGGGTGTGAGGGACATAACATCCATAGGCCTGCCCTAAGGCCATAAACATTCTGGGGTAGGGGTGGGCGAGTTGGAGACATGATGAGAATAAAATTGAGGGGGAGGGTTTGAGGAACATGACCTAAGGCATCCTCCGTGACTAATAGGGAATGAGAAGGGGTCGGGTCTCATATACAATGCTGAAAACTCCAATACTCGTGACACGTTCGCCACCTAGTTTCGCCACCTATAGTGGACTCTATGGCACTTTACTTTTCCCCGATTTTTCATGAAAACGCGCCCAATATAAGACAAGCCATTTCGTGTATTGGCTCATATTCAAATTCTCTTCGTGACACTCTAGTGATTTTGAGATCCATCTTGCCGCTTTTGAGATGCAGGCATGAAGTACTGAGTAGTACTTTAAAGTGTACTTGGTACCACACTCATTGGAAGGAGTTCTAAGAGTGTAACTTATTCTATGCTACTTATAGGGTTGAGTGGAAGTACTTTTGCACGTTTAGATTTTCTGGCTGGAAATTGAAAGTAGACCCCCCTGATTAGGGGGCTTATTTGCGCTCTAGAATCCCTCACGAAAAGAATGGAGGGGGAAAAAATTAGCCAAAACGAAAGTTCGATTCCAACTACTCCTGTTTACTTTAGTTTTCCTTTCTGGAATTTTTTTGGTAGGGAGACATAGAGGAACCGACCCTGGTTGGTGTCGTGCACTGTCAGCTCATGACCTTCCAGGTCATGAGCTTCTGATTGACACCTTGATTAATAAAATCTGTTCGTCCTTCTAGGAGGAGTTTTCCTGAATGATTAGACACTGATGATTATGCATATAAATTTACATTTAAATTAACATTAAAATGAGCTTTTATTAAAATTAAATTTAAGCTTTAGATGAATACGATATTGTGCAATTTTAATTAAATGGTATTTATTGCTATTTTCCTGTTTTGCATGAGTTCGGTCTTTATGTTCACCGAGCACATTTTTCGTTATAAACCCATTCATATTTCACGGTTCGTCTCAGTAACGCAGATATTTCTCAATCTCTGCAATACTAGTAAGAAACGCCGCCAGACGCTCATGGGAATGGAAACGAGCTGATGTTCCTCAGAGATCCGGGACTGGTGCGAAGCGCCAGACCTAAAAAAACGGGAGACCCCAATTGCCAGTTGTCAGGGTTCGCAGAGACACACTGTCCTCCACTCGAGATTACGACATCGGAAGGCCTCCACAAGGCATCCACGGTACACAAGCGCAGGAGGCGGACCCTGAAATGAGACCCTATAAATTGGTGCTCGCATTTTCATTCGGGAGTCTAGGCAGCCAACTGGCGATTTAGCCGCCATCTCGAATCCGTTGTGGGAACCTTGACTTTTTTCCTGATTGTCAGATGGCGGGCCTCCTGATCATTTATTTCGCTAGTAAACGGTTTCGAACGCGAAACTCTCGACATGGTTTCACCGATGAAATAATCCATACAGAAAATTACGTTTTATTCGTTTTGATCGATTCAATTGCACAAAAGATGGCAGGGAACGGGATTCAATATTTTCTGTTCAATCGCAAAATTATCGCATTAAAAAGTGAAAAGGTAGGTCGGAGGAAGTTTTGAAAAATGAGAAGGATGACTCATCGGATGCTTAAAGCTACATAAGGAAATGCTCAATTCTCGGCATTCAGCAGCTTGTCTGCTAGAGCGTTAACAGACACAAATCGGAGAAAAATGCGCTTTCTGTGACAGTTAATTTTTGTTAATTTCGTTCTGTCAATTGTTAACACGTGCAATATGTCGAACATTCGTTCCGGATGTCTGATGATGGGATGAATTCAAACATAAAAATCTAATGTGGCGAGATTATATGGATGTTCGATTTAGATGTGCATGCCATTCTTCAATTGGTAAAAAAAAAAGAAGAAGAAATGAATGTGAGTATATAAAACCAGGCTAGAGACAAAGGCCTGACAACACCACCTGGTGGCTGGCCGCGGACCCACCCGACCCCAAGACCTCCACTCCACCTTTACAACCGCAAGACCTGGACTCTAACCATAACCGAAGACAAACCACCTTCCTATATCCCCAAATTGTATATTCCACTCCTCCCCATCTTGTATCCTCTTTCTGTAAAGGGCATGCTGTACAAAGAAATGGTCATTGAACAAAAAAACCTCTTTTTTTGTTGAAATAATGCGCACATTGTGCGCATTCTTTACCTTCAAATACATCCGTGCTTTTGCACGGGCTATCTACTAGCATGTACGAAGCCTGCAGGTCTCATTGACCCGTGATTATCTTTGGCACCCGATCAGTGAATGGAGCAAAGGAGGCGAATGCGCATGGAGTTGAAGAAAAATATACAGTATCACCCCTATTTCATGGACGCTTAAAATCCCAGGATTTCCGGCAGCACTGTGGCATCACGGTGAGTGATGCCACCCTCCCTTGCGATTATAGCGGCAACTCTTGTCTCCTCTTTCTTCCGAGAGATGGCGAGACGAGAGCGAATCTCCGATTTTCCGTGAAAGTTGCATCCCCTCCCTTTCCTGTGGCCGATATGGAAATTTTATTTTGAAAAGGCACATCCTCGGATGATAAGAAAGAGTTCTGTCAAAACCCTAAGTTTACATCTCTAAGCGTTTGGCCCGTAGAGCCGTCACACACACACACACACTCATACTCAAACACCCTAATCCGGGCAAGGTGAGTCCGCTGGACTCACTATGACATATTTCGGTCTATTACTGTCATTATTTGTTTAGACTATCAGGACCATTGAATAAATTGTCTGTATTATTTTAGTTACAGTACTGTTATTTATAAGAATGCATATCGTAACCGCAGCAAACGGCCTTATTTTACATGAGTCTCACAGACTCACCTTGCCCGGAATAGGTTGTAAAAAAGCTTGCCCAGAATGAGGGTTAAGAATGTGTATTTCTTTCGAATCCCCACACGATTGAGGAATTGAGGAGATCAGTGACTGAAGAAATCAGGAGTATAAAAGAGATATAACCTCCGTACGGTGCCCAAAGGGATGCCGGCGCCGTAGGGGGTCAGACCGTTGTTTACGTGGAAGGGGGTAAGGGGGCTACCGCCCTGCGTCGTGTGACGTCAGGGGGTGCACCCCCTCATTCCTGTCGTCTGCTTCGTCCGCCCCTTAGGGAGGGGAGGATTACGTATGCAAATAAACGGTGTGTATGCTCTCGGTGAGGGATATTTTCACTTCGTAAGAGGTCCCTCCTATTCGTGCATTTTTGCGTTTTTCATCGTCTGATCACGTCTCTAGTACGGAAGGAGTTGCACACTTATTGACGGACGGGAATCAAAAGCTCGTATTTGAATGGAATCGAAAAAAACCGGAGAGTCCGTTTGCCGAGCAGTCCGGTTTTCAGCATCTGCTCTCGGTCTCAGGTGATCAGTCTTTTCCCTTTCTTTTCGCGGGTGATTTTCTGTGGATTGAAGATGGTAATATGCTCCACCTCTAGGACCTTTTGCCTCTTCGCACTTTTTTTCCTAGGTCGGAAGTTCGAAATAAGTTGATGCATGGTGTCAAACGTTATTTTTTGAGAGGCAGCGTGATCGAGCGTGAAGCCACGAACTTTCAAGGACTCTTTTCCGCGTGATGTCCTGTATGCGTAATTTTTTGGTCCACCCGGAATGAAATTAACGATGTGATCACCTTCCAGTTCGTCAGTGAACTCCCCGAAAAATCCCCCAACGGCGGATCGTTTGTCCCGTCAAGACGTAAATGACGGAATCCCTGTCATGGTGTAACACGGCCCTGCCTCATTGCTGAAGGGTGGTGTAAAGCTCCATTCGAGCAAAACATGTAGTAAAAGCTGCAGTGAATATGTTTGTGGTCGTTTGCTGGGGCAGATGCTCGTCTTCATAGGCCCATGTCATTTCCATGACTTCTTCGTTGATTATGTTCATTCCATCAATTTTATTTTTAGGATCTGCAAGGAAACAGTTCATATCGGGTGTGCTCCTCACGAAGGTGGTCCTGCTTAAATTTTCGCGCATCACGAACCTCCCCCAAAATGAGTTCAAGGCCAATTTTGCCACAGCTCGCAAACCAGGATTATTTGCTATTTTATCCTTTGCCAGCTTGATTCCCTCATGTGGCTCATACCCTTTGAGGTTTGCTTCCTTTTCGTTCCCTGTTAGACATTCAGATGGCCAGCCGCTTGCCTCTTGTTTTATTTTTAGAAAGGTATCGATATAGGCTTTGAAGAGATCCCTGGATTTCTGAGGGAAGTGGTACACTTCATAGATTTTCACAATGGTGTAGTCCATCTCCACAGCCTTCTTCACTTCCTCCGTCACCCATACTCCTCGTATGACTCTTGACTCGTCTGTATGCTGGCAAGGCTCCTGCTGTAGAGTGTCTGCACGGGTCCGGCAGAGTGGGAACAACAACTTTTTGTCGCTTCGATAAGGGAGCACCGGGTGATAAAGTCCACGAGGAGGCAGAATGAGGCATTTTACGAATCCAAAGTATGCACTCAAATCTTCGAAGTCACGAGCTAAAATTTCGGGGTGTCCCACAGGATATTCACAATATGTATTGGTATACGGATACAATAATGTAAAGTCGATATATATTTTTTTTTCACTCCCCTTGACATCGTACTTAAGAACGGCTGCGTTTGTCCTTCCACCATAGAAAGCCTCGTGACAGTCGAGTCTGGAGATGACTTCGCGGCGCTCCAAGAACTTTCGTACCTAATCTTCTTTCTTCCTTTCTCTCCATTCTCATTCCCAGATGCCGATGACTTTATGACCCAAGTTCTCCAAATATTTTAGCATATATTTTGTCCTCTCGTATAAACGTCTCATAGGATATTCAAGGAGGGGATGAATAACATCAGGGTGATGACAGAGCCTGCATCCATGAAAGAGACAACCTTTGAACTCGAAAATAGTTATTGTTTCTTCATGAAAACAATCGACTCGAAAAGATCTGATTTTCTTTTCACCATCCGGATGATCGAGTGCATGTCTGATATAGATCCGCCTATCGTGGGCAGTAAAGTCAAACAATTCTATGCTGGCCTTTGAAAATGATTCGACATTATACCCGTGAGAAGGGACCATGGCGATGGTATTAGGTTTCATGAACCGATTCTTGTAGATGGCGTGACATACGGATGCAACTGTGAAGTACTGGAACGGATCGCAGTCAGCCACTTGTAGCAGGAGTTCCCGGAACTGAAGACAGGCTCTTCTTAAAATGTCGACGTCAGACCGGCAATACTTTTCCATTTCATCTCGAAAATTGAAGATGTAACCTACGTTCTTCTTTTTTTTGGTGCCACTCAAGAAATAGCTCCCTCTCGCGTGACGACATGGAATCATATCCGTAAGCCTGAAGAGGAGGAATGGGGACGATGTAATCTTGGTGCTCGCGGTCGTTCGTGAGGTGAGGGAAATATCCCTTTGAGATGGTTTCAAAGCCAAAAGTGGACGAGTGTTTTGACAAGGTCATAGGAATAAAATTGGAAGAATCTATTACCCTGATTTCATGGGAGGGTCTCTCTATGCACATGATTTTTGCACCGTTCATGATGACATTAGGAGTTATTCCATTATTTAGCAGCTACTGAAGCAGAAAGTAGCCATCGTACGATTTCATACAGTGGGCGATTGCTGTGAAGCCTTTATGTTTTCTTTGAAAGAGCCACTCGCCGAATTTATTTTCCGTGACATATCCCAAGAAGATGAATTCCTCTCCATTGGAATACTGTGCAATACAGTCATTTGCTACGTGAATTCCGCCAGCCGATTGATCTGCCTCAAAATCAAAATATATGCATCTGTCAGAAGGAGTTTTCATTTCTTTCCGTGGAAGATAGCAGAGGTGGCTCGAATGAACGGATTTCCTACAGCCCTTACAAATATGCTCTCCACGCTGATGCTTCTCTTGAGGGGAACTGATTTGACGGAGAAATTCGATGGCAATCGCCACAATACCTACTCTTGCTGCAGGTGGCCGCATGCTCCTGTAAGCAGGTGGTATTGAATACTTGGACAAGGCTTCCTATAGAGAGGGCAATAGGAAGCAGAAGCATGTTTCAATCATTTATCCCTACCACATGTGCTGCAATGCTGTTCACACCGATGCATCATCTTCTTATATCCTTTGTCACAGTAGTGGCAATAAAATTTACTGCCTGTGAACCCCGTCATCGAGGTAATGACGTCATAATGATGTTCACCATCCTCTCCTTCGCGTCTCCAGAGATATATCTTTTTCTCTTCATTAGGTCCACGATAATTGACCTCTTTCCCGTCTTGGATGCTGACAATATTTATTTGAATGTCGAGATAGTCTTGAAACCGTCGAGCCTCCANGACAATATTTATTTGAATGTCGAGATAGTCTTGAAACCGTCGAGCCTCCATGACTCCGCATCTTCCGAGGTGTACGCCTGCCTTCTCATGGAGATCCAAAGCCAGTGACTTCTGCAGAGGCTTGCGACTATCGCAGAGATATATGATTTCAGGGTGATTAATGATTCTTGCATGGGCTACAACGGCCATGCAGATATCGTCTTCATTCCTGATTTGGATGATCGATTTTTTTTAGTTTTTTTTGTCTAGGTCCTGGTTTATTATCCGGAAACCTGTACCTCCCTGAGGGTCGGGTACGAGAAGGAAATCCAGAGTAAAGGATCCATCTATTTGCCCTTCCATTTTTCCTCTATTGGTCAAAGTCGAAAATGACGTTTCGGGATTTGTCGATTTCGATGACGTTTTGAAACTCGGCAAGGATGACGACGGCGATCGTTTCCGGGACCGCCTTGGCGAAGTGGAGTTCCAGACGAAGATTTCCCTTTTTCGGTTGCGTAAAATATTCACCGTCGCAGGAGTCGGGGGTCAAGTCAAAAGCAAGGAGCGTATATCCATTTCTATACTCTCTTCGGTCGATGAAATTTTCCTCATCCCCTGCAGTCTTCCCGAGAGCTTGGAAGATACTGTTGTATGCTTGAATGTAACGGCCTCTTTTGAAGCCTAGAGTGAGAGGCTTATGGGGAACCGATTTTCCTTCGATGTAGACGCAGAGAAAATTCAAGTCGTAATGGTGGAAGTTGTATGGATTCTTCGTCACATTTCCGTTGAAGGCTGAGTCATTGGCCATCCCGATGACGATCCGTTTGGGCATTTGCCCTTGATATCTTGAGAAAACACGAGATTTCCACGCAGTATGATGAGGACATTGCATAACGTACCCTGAATGGGATACGTCGATAGAGGCGAGAATGTATATGTGTCCGTCATTGTATCGAGAGATATTTTGAACGTCCATAAGATCGATCTGCCACTGTTCGTCGATATCGGACACGATGATACGTTTTCTTGGAAATGTTTTCCTCACTGGTTCATGCATGGAATATGCATCTTGAGAGGATAGCCAAGCACCGACTTCTTTTCTCGTCACTTTCAGTCCCTGCTCCTTGGCGCTTCTATAAAATGCCTCCAAGCCACCATAGCTACCAGGCTTCTCGGGAGCATAGCACGCATTTTCCATGTCCACTTGCGAAATGCACTCGCTTCTTATTTCATTCGATGTGGATGACGATGATGTCTTTCCCCAATAGAGAGTTTCACTGAAAATGACACAGTCCAATTACCATCGGTGCCGCTTCTCAAAAAAAGATCAAAAAAACTTTTCCACATGAAATTTACATAATTTCAGGTCATGGATTCCAAACTGCGTCTAGGTGTACATTGGTGCACAAAACATGTGAGAAAGTAATAAAAAATTGTGATTGAAATAATGGATCTGAAAGCCTCATGGTATTTACTGTGTCCGTTCCTGCCGGCTCCATGCCATTCCTTTCACTTCACGAGAGTGACTAAATTCATCACCATTTCATTCATTTCTGGTATACCCGGTATGTATGTTCATAATTTTTTCCATAATCATATTTGTAAATATACAGTATTGTTCGTACGCGAGCCTCGTAGACGTGGTCGTATAGTGGTTAGTACGCTGCTTTGTAACCCGGGTTCCATTCCTGACCATGGCATTATCACTTATTTGTTCTTTTTTCTTCAGGAGCTCATGCATTTGCATAGCTTGAGCGAGTATTCATCAGTAAACCACCAGAAACGAAAGAGGTATGATGAAGCAGGGAAGTTCTTTTGCCCACTATCATGAAACTCCGATCTCCATCATAATAATTAATTACTTGTGACTCCTCAGACGAAAAAAGATAAATGAACAGAGCGGGGGAAAGAACACACATCCCCGTCGCCAATCCTTATCGAGTCAATTATATACACACATCAATTGCATACATCCACTCATTTGCATGCTTAACCCAGCCCTCCCTCAGGGGCAGGACGGAGCAGACGACAGGAATGGAGGGGGCAGCCCCTGACGTCACACGGCGCAGGACGGTAGCCGCCTTACCCCTTTCCATGTCAACTACAGTCTAACCCCCTCCAACACCGGCATCCCTTTGGACACCATACGGGGGTTATATCTCTCTGAAGCCTCCACGCGGAAGTTTAAAGTTCCTCATGACAAATGCATACATACTGTTGCAATCAAAATCTAAAATAAAAGAGCTCTCTTCAGTCTCATCGTATGCTGCCCCCATGTATTTATTGTTTGCTTTGCTAAACTTTCCCGGAGCGATGCACATACCACCGCGAATCCCAGCTTCCCACATCAGGTGTTAATCTATATCGGTAACGATATCTAACTTGACACGACTGGTCTTTAGTGCTTCTGCCATGTTCAACGAGGGTAGTGATACGAACATGCATGCTTCGAGACCGAAGTCCTGCATCGTTTATTGACGAAATTGCTCAAAGACGGTCGCGAGAAGGATCGTATCGATGCGACAATACAACTGAGCGTAATCTCCAATGGTTTTGCAGGAGAAAGTACTCCATACAAGCATTGCATGCTGATATTGTGTCTCGGAAATGGTCTCCCCCTGTCAGTGAGGAAAAAAAAGGATTCTCTGGTAGATAGTCGTGTCTCAGACAAGACTTTAAGGTCTGTGATGTACTCATAGGGGAAATACCCCTTCCTCTGGAGTACAGTAATGCCATTTCTTCCTGAGTTGTGAGAGGGAAGGATTCCTTTAAAATCGGCAGGTCCATATCGGAACCGAGGGAACTCACGAGACCGTCTAATGAACAGCTGAGAAATTGATACGAGTCGAGAAACGTGACTCCATTCAATTTCACAATAAGAAGTGTCTCTTCTGTACGAGGTATCACCTGAATGTCTTTCGCCAGTCCGTGCTTTCCACCTGCAATCCCCTTCAATATGAGCTTCAGATCGTACTTTCCACCGTTGTGGAAAATGACTCGGAAAGATTTTTTTGGCATTTGCGAATCCTAGGTTGCAGGTGGGATGCGTGGCTCCTCTGATTTCACCCGTGACGTGACAGTTATAGAGGTGCTTTTCTTCTCCGGTTACAAAAGGATTACCGCAAATTGCACATTGCGATTGTGCGAGAATTGCTTCTCTTACAGGGACATTTTCTTGGAAAGCCGTCGTGGAAATGTTTTCGCTTCATCGGAACAGGGTGATATAGAAAATGAAAACTGATGCAAACTTGCCTGTGCAGATGAAGATTCCCGAATCAATCTCACTTTTAAGGTATATCCTCATAGGGCTTTTTTTCCCCCTATGGTCTCGTTTTACAAGAATCAAACTTTTCAAGATTTCGGTCTGAAACAAGTAAATGAAGTTTCATGCATTCATGGTGACAGAGAAAGACTACCGTTTTCTATCAGAGAAACACCCTTTTATAAATGCGAAAGAATTACAATGCCAACGCCATGGACGTTCGGGAACTAAAAGGTTTTTTGAAAGGCAGGGCATGTTTTCTTCAGCGCCCCTGCCTAAGTCGTGCAATGCCCATTTAGAAGTGACTTAAAGTTGCTTAGAAGTGGATTATTCCACCTTAAGAGTGGTAATGGTTTGCACTCCACTGTCTTAGAAATTAATTAATTTTGTCAAACGGTTGGATTGTTTGAGAATGGCCCACAAACAAAAAATAAGTGTGCAAGAAAAGTCAATTTTAATTCGATTACGTTGGGTATAGGGGTTGGGGGCACAAAATGGTCTCCGATTCCCATTTGGTAATTTCCCAGCAATACTATTAGTTGGTCACCCCCCCCCCCCCCTATTTTGATTTGCTATAACCTTTCAAGGGGCAGTTGGATGAACCTGATTCTTGACAGAGGGCTTAATGAGTCTAAGGATTTTTTACATCCGCAAGATGATGCTGTATGTCGTTAGTGGGCGCTGTTGTTGGGTGGAGGGTTCTCAATCTTCGTGCAATGGCTATTTTTATTAGGAAAATACGGATCTTTTCCCTCAAACTGCATCGGAGGGATTTAATTCTCCCATTTCAGGGCTGACAGCTGGATTTTTTTCTACGAAGCTCGTAAACACTCACTAGTTGAATAATGCTATTGTTCTTTTTAAAAAATCGATTCAATCACAAATCAAAACAATCACATCACTTGTTTGGATTAGAACCCTCCCCAAGGGCCAAGAAGTGTTCGTTCATGCGACAGACGTGTGTCGCGTTGGATATAATATACATTCGTATGGTAGAGGTTACATTTTGCACGAGCCTCTCTACCGAGAATCTATTGCGCCCATTTTTGCTCGAATATACGAATGTTACATTCTCCCATAGATAAACATAGAACACTTTTTTAAATCACCCTTTAGATAGTTGGTACTCAGGACTTAAAGAACATTTAACAATGAAAGAACAATTTTCTGGAGCCGTTTCCCAGGGTTTTCGTTTCAGGTTGGCATTCCTGGAATGTCCTGGAATGCAGCAGACTCACAGCAAATTTCGATGGTGTGTTGTGCTAAATAATCATAATTTAAAGTGTAACCATCTTGGACCTATACCCATTAGGAGGCCATTCCAAAAATGTTTGCATTACAGAGCATGAACATCATCTGGGACGACAAAACTTAGCCTTAAAACCACATTTCACCAACTTGTCCTTTAGGCAAATTTTTGGTGCAGATGCATTTTCCCATTGACATGTTTAAAAATGAAAAAAATACAAAATGCAGGAATCTTTGCCTTATCCACTTAGGAGCAAATAGGGCATAGGAATGTGCTGGTTGCGCATTCTTGGATATATGAATTGGCCGAAGAATCCCCATTTTTAACCCTCACTTTTATATTCGCTACGTCCGATATACTTATTTTTATTTCAAGTAGGTAGAAACGAAATAAATTATTCGCGTCCTTTTGCTTCCCAAAGACCAGCCCGAACTGTGAGCTCACCTAACAGGCGATCGGCACGGTCAACGAATTATGACCGTGCCGATCATCGGTCACCGGTCACCTGTCTACCGGAGGTGCGGGAGGAGTTTATGTTCTGGTTCGATATCGGTCATATCCCCATTGAAAGCAATATAAAAAAAGAGTGAACTATGGATCTTTTACTCAACGTTTATTTTCCCCTCTGTGCCTCCAGGTTTTATTGATCAATGATCTCCCTTTCCCGAAGAACTCCGTTGCAACATTTCGGAGGGTAAAATAGGAAGGAAGGAACAAAAAAAAACAGGTACCTTCCCCGCATTCTTCCTGATCCGTGTTTCAACCTGTGGCAATATTGTCATTCATATACTTTTCATTCCAAAGTCCAACATGCCTTTGGGAGGAGAGCATTCTGGTCAAATTCGCCCAAATTCCAGTCTCTTGTATCACACGAATGAGGTTAGCCTTACCCTCTTCATTGTCGGATTCCTGAGATTCCGACTCTTCCTCTGACTCCTGGGATTTCGAATCCTCCTCTGATATCTCGTTGGAGTAGGTTCTGTCTTTTGGCTCATAAGGCTGCTCGTGAATGGTCAATTTAATCTCTATGTCCCTTTCTAAGTTGAAGTACTCAGGCCTGAATTCCTTCAAGAGACAACTTTTCCTCGTGCCTGGAAGAAAAGCAACTCAAGTTCAAAGAATGGCCCGAGAAGTATAACATGAAGAAAAGCGTTTATTATGTAGCATTAAACTTGCCATCCTCCAAAGTTGCATCCACCTTAAATACATCGTGGTCGTCTCCTATAGCAAATGGTAATGCATTGATTGAGATAGATTTGACTTTCCCGTCGCCGGAAGTATCCATTTCTG
>CAJPEV010002723.1:0-28660 GCA_905338385.1 Darwinula stevensoni
AAATCTGAATCTACGAGATGCCCACAGGAATGGCACATGACATGGCATGGCATCGTTTCAAAGAACATTGCGCAGGGCGTGTCCAACTCCTCAAGAGGAGGTATTGGGTTGATGCAAAAGTCTTTTCTTTTTTTGATACTTCGATTTCGCAACAAATTTTTTAAATCAATAACATCAATATATGTCATAATCACCTTCGTGGTCCACGACATGTCGCCACCTCTGGGGCAGAGCGTGGATGCCATCTGCGTAGAAGGAAGGAGGCTTGGAGTCAAAGAATGGGTGCAGGTCCCGTTTGATTTGCTTCCTGTTATCGAATTTCTTTCCATCCAATTGGTTCTGCAGGCTCCCTGAAGACATGGCAGTTGCAAGGGGAGATGTCCTTGGAGTACTTTGGGTGAGGTAGCAGCTCCCATCATAACTCAAGAATCTTCTGCCGAGTCTGCTTGGCTGTGCGTGGCCGTGCGTTGTTGTGAAGATAGTAAACTTTCTTGCGTCCTGGGCGCTGTTCTTTGAGTTTGGCCGCGAGTCTCTCCAGTTGATCGCAGTACGAGGCAGCGGTGATGGTGGCCCTGTCCAGCAGCTGCTCGAAGTAGAGGACTCCATGAACATCGAAGGACTCACTTCGTACTGAAAGAACCCCACTGCTAGTTGAAATCCGAGACCAAGGCCGAAAAGGAGGAACGACTAGGTAACTGCGAACGCCCATAAAAACTGCATGTGTTGGGTGAAAAGTAGGGGTCTGAGCACATTGTCTAGCCAATCGAAGCGGCGGGACTTGGACAGAAGATTCCCGCAAACCTCAGAGCGCACGTCAAGGTCGCGTTGGATTAGAAAGTGAGGTACCCAAGATCCAAGTCTACTCACTTTTCCAAGCAAATGATGCTGGCGAAGGATGGTGCTTTCGTTTCACCCCAGAGTACTTGCTAGGCTGCGCGTGGTCTGAGGAGTGTCGGATTCCACTAGGGAGAGCAATTCCTCCGGATGCATCACCGATGGTCGGCCTGACTTCGGTCCATCTTCGAGACTAGTGTCTCTCATCGTGAACCGTTCAAAGCAATTCTGGCACACTCGAGTGGACACAGCCCCTGCTCCAACTGCGTGGCATATATATCGGGCTGCTTCGTTGGCTGTGTGTCCAAGCTGGTGCAAGCTGGTCCAAGCAACTTCAAATAAAACGTATCCAAGAAGAAATTGAATAGAAATTGAAATTGAAATTGAAAAGGACTTCAAAATACTTCACGAGCAGGCTTGAACGTGCTTTTACTCGTTAGGTCAAATTGTACTTGTTCCCAAACGGGTACGTTCAGGTTGGACGTGCGGTAATACGTAATGCATTCAAATGGGTCCTGTTAAACTGGCTGCAAGTTCAACTTTCGCAAGTAATAACTATGCAAGTTTAATTACACGGCGGGTACAATCCGAATGCGACGTCTCTAATACATCAATAGGCGATCGTGACCGAGTGAGTGACTGACGCTAATTATAACCATGTTCTAGAGAAGTTATAAATCTGAAACTTGGTACACAATTAGCTATTGGGATGCAGAGTTGAGAAAAAAATCCGAAATTTTGAAGGTATATTCCCTGGCAGCACGCATTGTAGGGGAGATATTTTCAAATAAATTATTTTGCTTCTGTCAAACGGAGAGATATGGAAAAATAAAACTCGACATGAACTTGACTATTGACACACTGAGTTCTGGGAAAATGTCAAGTTTCAATAAAATCCTCCTGGGCTTTTTTAGGAGGGCGACGTTTTCAGATATTATTTTTGTCCAAGAGAATAGGGCATAAATAGGTGAAACTTGCCGCCCGCGTAACTGACGTGATGTTTTGCTGTCGGAAAAATTTCTTTTTTTGTGGTGCATATCCTCAGGGCACAGATTTTGGGTGGGTTGGCATTTCGAAAGATCTTTTGCACTAGCGAAACGGCAAACAGATCAGACTGGAACTTGGAATGCATGTCTATAACTCAATCTTGAATCATGTTACAAATGCGCAAAATTATCAGATATTAATTTCACCCTGTCTTCTGAATGTTCAATTTCAAATCGTCTCTTAAGGCATAACGATTGCAAGCAGGAAAGGGTCAACCTTTTGCTGGATATAATGCTACGAATATTTTTAAGTTTTAAGCTCCTGAGCACTAGAAAAGAAAAACACGTGACACATGTTATATTGAACAGACACGATTTCCTAGTGTAGGTCTTCCGTAAATTAATCCGGCTTTATTTTTAATTGTATTTAGACAATACTTCGCTGTGATTAAGGTAAAGATGAGGGATACATATCACAGCATATAAACTCCTTTGATCCAAGGAAAGAGAGAACTATATAAAGTTTAAACTTGAGCAGGAGTTTCTGCCGGATTAATTATTACAGAAATAACAATCCTTTTGAAATATGAGCCATTCCAGGTCAACTGACCGAGAGATGACGATTGAGCATCTCAGAAAAAAAACTGAACTTTTCAGAGTTTACTTGTCTCACATGAAACTCCAAATTCCAAAACATTTAATTTGTTTATAAATACCCGTACATGATATATGAAGCACGAAAATATCGGTGACCCCTTAGACGAATTTCATAACGCTCTATGCCAGCTAGAAATGCATGGAATAGCTTATATGAAAGGTCTAAAATATTCAAAATGTTAATAACGGTGCTTTTATTCCCATAACACTTCGAACTTAACGTACAGAGTAAAGTTTTACATGATTAAATAATATTAAAGTGGTGAGGTAATAGACAACACCGTCAGTCGTATTGTTTTAGCTTATTGAAGTGCATCTCTGGCTCAATTTTATGGTGTATCATTATGATTTTTCCATACCCACACGGCAAAAATGAAAGTCGAATATCCCAATTTTAATGTTTTTAACGAAATTTGATCTCATTTTTTTACGATGATGCTGATAAAAAATGTCTCATATGTCATATGAAAAATCGATTCAACGACATGATTTTCGTTGTGTTACAGTCAAGTATTCAGCCTATGGGGTACTGTATTACTCTTTTAATCCCTGTTGTTATCTATTTCCGACAAAATAAAACTATACTGTACATACATCTCTTTTTTCGATAGTATTTATATATTCGAATTGACTAGTTTAATATAATTACCCCTTTCACATGAAGTAACACAATGTCAGTTACTTTCGTGACGTATACAGCGATGTGAACCTTACCAGCACGACCTCTCCCAGCAGCCAAAGCGACTGGAACATCAAAACATCAAATCTGGATTCCCCCATGATCTATGGTGTTGCGTTGAATGGAATGACTATAATGGGATGGATGTATTCACAACACTATCGCCAACCGCGCAAATGTTGCGAGTTTATTTTTACCCGTAAGACAATTCATTTCCCAAGTAACACGATTTATATCACCCTGTAGGTGCGACACATGCTCGCCAGGAGACGTATTTCGTGTGTTTTCCTTTTTAACTCTGCCATCCTGGACAATAGCATGCTGAACAAGTCAAAACCCTAACAAACTATTCGCCCTATATCCTGAGCGCTCGGCCGTTTTCTGTCGATGGTCGAGGTATATGGGTGAATAAGCCTTCCACACCCCGCAGCCTCTCCCTTCTCCCAGCTTTTCCCCTCATTCCACTTCTCTGCTCAGCTCTCCTCCTTCCCGCCTCTCCCTCCTTCTGGATGCTCCTCCACACTCCAGCTCCTCACCCTCTCGCCCCCCGCCCCCTTCCCTTGGATACGGGAACCCCGTTTAAATATATATGAGAAGCCATGGGAACGACGTTCGCTTTTATTCAAGCTTCTTCGGGTCTAAATGAATGTTCTCATCAGATTTACATTAAGTCCTTTAACCTTTAGACAATCCCTGAATAAAAATAAAAGTGAAAGTTCATTAAGCGCAAATAAGCAGGCAAGCATGCAAATTATTCATTTTTATACATGCAAGCGTGCGCCCTCGCTTTTGCCTCATTACACGGCAAGACACTTGGATCCCCAATAATGGGCATTTGCTCTGGAATTCAGTTTCATTCTGCCTGAAATCTCAGCCCCAGAACATGTAGCCCTTAACTTGACACACGTAAACTCTAACCTTGAGATGCCCAACCTGGCATTATTGCTTACTCCATGGATTCGAGTTCGGCTTTCGTCGTTTGGGTTATTCAACTACCCTTTTTTTTAACTTCTTCGCCTTAAATAATGACGCTGAACCACATATTCTCGTGCGCTGAAACTAATATTGAGCCCTTGCATCCACACACTGACACCCTAATAGGTATCAGCCCAATGATACTGATTACGCTGATAATATTGATTAAGCGTTCAAGTATCACAATAGGAGTTGCCAACCCGAATTTGGACACGTCACAGTCCTGAGGAAAGAGTTGTACCAAGAGTCAGGGGAATCGGAGCAGGTGGCCCAATGCTCCTTCACCCCATCCGCGAATCCTTGGTCGCAGGTGAAGGTCACCCGAGCCCCACTAGGAGCTGGGTATCGTCCGTCCCACCCCGAATATGACGCCTTCGCGTTTTCCATCGTCGGGTGCTCCGTCAAGTAGAAGTCTATGGATTCAAATGGTGAATGATGATCCCTTCTTTGCATTCGGAATGCTTCATTCCTCTCATGTACTCTCAAAAGGAATGCAATATTCACATTGGCTTAATTTTTGGAAGTGCGTTACCCTAAGGAAGGAGGTATTCTGCCGAGGTTTAATTATCGAAGCTACGAGTTGTATTGCAATAATCGCTAAAGTAAGTCAATATTATGAGGTTGTTCCTATAAAAGAAAGACATCCTTGACGAAAAGAAAATAATGAAGGGAGACCGCTAGACCATCGCGGGTCAATAAATGAACCGCAGGAATCAAGCCGGGACATATCCTGATTTAAAAGGCGTCTGTTCAAGAACGGGACTGATAATTATCGGCCAATAAATACATATTTAGCCTATGAATGAGCTCATCTTTCCCACTCACGTCGGAAGCACGATTCGACTTTTTTTTTGGTCTTTGTGAAGGTCAACGTTGAAAGTACTTTTGGGTGTGAAAGTATACTTGTTCAAAGTTTGTGCAGTAGAAGAACAAAGGTTGATCAATTTGAAAACTTGAGGAATATTTAGTGAGTTATTCTAAGCTTTCCTGATCACCCGATTTTCCAAAATGTGTATGAATCCTTCATATCCAGGGCCAAAAGGTAATTATTTACTGAATATAGTAGGCCCAGGATCTGCAGGAGTATGTCCGGATGGCCTGAATGAGGCACTTTGGTACATTTCACTGCAACGCCGAGAATACTCAATTTNTCAACGTTGAAAGTACTTTTGGGTGTGAAAGTATACTTGTTCAAAGTTTGTACAGTAGAAGAACAAAGGTTGATCAATTTGAAAACTTGAGGAATATTTAGTGAGTTATTCTAAGCTTTCCTGCTCACCCGATTTTCCAAAATGTGTATGAATCCTTCATATCCAGGGCCAAAAGGTAATTATTTACTGAATATAGTAGGCCCAGGATCTGCAGGAGTATGTCCGGATGGCCTGAATGAGGCACTTTGGTACATTTCACTGCAACGCCGAGAATACTCAATTTCGCACTTGAAGGACCCAGCGTGGGTCTCTTCAACACTGCACTTGGAATTAATTATTCCAATTGCAATTATTGTTGCTTTACACGGGGAACGCCAACAAAAAAATAACCTATCGCCAAGGAGCTATCGCGTCATTCAAAACTCCATAGTGAAAGGTAAACCAAGGATCTAAGTCCGGTAGATCTGCGTAAAAAAAAATAATGCATTGCCAGATTCGGACGAAATCAATGCACGACGGAATGGATGGACTGACTCTGGACGTAAGCCTGATATCCATCGGAGGGGAGGAGCGAACTCCTGTCGTTCAGGATCAGCTGACAGGATCCATCGGAACTTCTGTAGTTGTAAGCATTGCAGGGCTTCCGTCTCTGACTGGCGCATATGATGTTGCACTTCCCCATGCGCCGAGTGAAGATTTCCTTCGACACATTTCCGTACCTTTGACCAGGATGGACGGTGTAAAACTGGAGGAAGCCGCACGCGGTATCGAAGAGAAGGGAGACGAGGATCGAGCGGACGCAGCCGAGACGTTTCATCTTGGACGAGTCAAGGGTTTCTCCTCTCCGTCGTCCAATTTTTCTCCGACCTCTTCATCCTAACGTCATGGATCACGTGACCGAATGCGACCAATCCAAACGGGGTCTACGGCGAAGGGGGGATTGCTATCGAGCTCTCCTTCTTCGAGGAGAACTCGAGACCATAAAAGTCGCCCCTGTGACGTCAAGCTAAGGCGAGTGAGGACTTTTTCAGAAAATTCGCGGAGGTTGAAAATTAAGAATGAAGGGCAGTCTCATCAATTCCAATATTCCAGTCGCAATGATCGGAAATTCACAATCAGGAAATTAATTTCAGGTAATAAAAATCTTTCTTTAATGTAATACCTCTATATATGGAAGTCAGCGATTGAATCAGTGACTGACTTCCTGCAGGCGGAAATACGCCTAGGACTACATCCCCAGGTTCCAAATCAAAAAGGGGGGTGGGGGGGGGAACGTTTTGTAGGGGTGTGAAACGTGAGGAAGACTATCGCCTCATTTGCATCTGTCCCTCTAACCGGGTTTCTTTTATTCTGAGGGGGACGTTCTGCCTCGCGACGACAGTTACCCGCTGTAACTGCAGGGAATTACTTCGGTCTCTGTGGAATCGAGTTCTTGTACGGTACATTTACCGTGCTTTCGGTTGGTGTGCTTTCGTGATCGAAGGAAATTCACATATTCCCTTTCAGTGCGTGTGAATTTCTCCACGTGTCCGCAGACGTTAATGCCGCAGGTAAATGCCCCGGCCACACACTGCGGCCATCTCGTGATTTTATCACCTTGATGTTAACACCGGATTTTTCGCCGATCGAAAACGTTTGGGACATGCTAGGACGCCATCTGCAGGCCCTTCCGCAACTTGTCGACACTATTGCCGACCTGCGGGGGCAATTGCATGAAGCGTGGCGGACTGTTGCCGCTGGATGATATCCAACACCCGAACAATTCCATGCATGTATAGCCAACTATGTCGGTCATACCACTTTTATTTTTCGCTGTTGGGGATCGTACCGGGAGATCGATGACTCGACGTCCGGTGGCCAGTTGACGACATTAGTTGCGTTAATGGGTTTACACGCACAAACGCTTTACAGGAGCAAGCGTGAAGGTTGCCGTCTTACTCCCATACCACATATTGATGTGAAACACATGTAAGTGCATTTCCGTACCAATAAACGTGATGTCTTCCTACAGCTGGAATCACGTCTTGTTATTGTCTCCCTTCGTTTATACCCATTTATACCGATTTTGAGACAAATCCATCCACTGCTTCTAGGTGGGACGATTTCAATTTCACAGAGTGTATGAAAGGTGCCGCGAATGGGTTCATGCTTGAGACATTTCTTTCATTCGGTCCCGAAAACGTCTTCGCTTGAGTGACTCTCAGTGATCTAGTAGGAAATCAAGTTTCATTTCTTTCTTTTCCATTTCCTGGTCATGGGTTTAGGCAAGGAGAGGAACATAGGGCCCTATGCACTCATTAATCCATGAGGCCGTGGCAGTTCATCCATAACGCCGCTAAAAAAAAAAAAAGTGAGAGAACCCCTTTATGTAAACATATAATCCTGCTTCTGACCTCTTGATAAATGATGTATCGCCGATTCGGCCTGGCAACTGCTCTGTTACCCTTAGTAACGAGCTCCTGGGATCGGGTAGTTGCAACCGCCTTCTTCCGCTTCTTTATAATTCCGCTCGCATCATATTACTCCCACCATTCGGTACCAGAATAATTTAAACTCATCTCAAGATCCGTGGTCGTCACAGGTGGCATCGGTATCAGCGACAAGGAGGTCCGACCCAACGACAGAGCGACCCACCCCGCAACAACCCTTGAGCGACTCCCAGCCAGCCAGCCATTTGGAAATCCCGTCCCGTTTTTCTTCTCTCTGGTGAATCCGATGATCGAATCGACTCGTGGTTCTAATGTATGAGGTGAACGCATCAAGTGAAACTGAACGAAGCTTCGTTCCGCAATAAGTGTTTACTACTTATGGTTATTGATCTATGTATGAGGAGGTTTCTTTTCTTTCGCCATCATTATGGAGAAAATGAGAACGTAAAATACCCACGAGATAAGTTCGAAACGGTAAGATTCCTGGGAACATGGATCGTGACGATCATTACTTATCGCGACATTAAGTAAGTTCTGAACCAGAGATGACATCACACATGACGTCATCCTAAGGCCATAAGCGACAGGGGGCTTCGCCGCCATCTCGGAAGGAAGCATGGGAATGCGGATTAGTTTAACACGAATGATCTCAGTTTGGGGGATTATCGTCCTCTTCACCGAGTTCTCATGTACACGTGTGCGAAGCCTTTACTGATATTTTTTAAATTTCATATTTAATCATAAACCTGTTCACCCTGCTTCCCCAACCCTTGACACCGGTCTTCATCAACCTTCCTCGCTGAACCGAAGATAACACCCATTAGCAGGATACAGCTCATCACCACATTCGTTGCTATTAGGCCGGATTTCTTGCTTCCTGGTGATTGAACACGCGCCACTGCGCATGCCCTCTTCCGGCCTCCACCAGACCATCGGCCTATTCTGTATCTCCACGTCTCCAACGAGGCCTGTCTAGGGGACCACGCTCTTGGTGCATCAAGTGGAACATGTTCACTTAAGGGCCAGAATCTAAGAAGTGACAGAGATTTTTCTTTCTTCGAAGGGAGCAAGAGCCGAAAGGGTATCGCCATCTTGTTGAATCCACGAGGCAGGAATTAAATTCACTGTATGAATACCAAACGACGAAATGAATTTTTACCTGGTGATTCTCACCCTGGAAATCATATGATGTCATTATGAATATTTTCTGAAACAGCTTATTTAATATTTTATTATTTTTAATATTTTAATATTTAAAGTATGAACGTTGAAGGGACGCGAATCGCTAAACCCATTAACCAAGGGGTTTGACAGCATCTTTAGGGTTGAGCTTCGAAAACCGAAGGTTCGTTCTAAGCGAGTTGAATATAGAGACTCACACCTTTAATTGAATGGATTCATGATTTAATTGATTTAATTGATCCCACTTTACGAAATCACTAAGCCCATGCTGAAATGAAAAAGACTCACGGTTGCTGTGGAAGCTTCTGTAAGCCAAGTAGAGAAACCCGTCAGGGCCGAAAGAGCTTCAGCTCGGCTGGTGCTAACAGGTCCTGTCTAGCAAACAACTTTCTACGAAATGACCCTTCTGGCTATAACCAATTATTTCGCAAATTGACTTGTCTGCAAAACGCAGCTTTCGGTTGTCTACGAAAATTCCCTGGGTCCTCTCTAGCTTCACTCGGTAAACTCAAATGGTACACATTCTGCCAGTACCGGCCGCACGTGCATCGTATACCCTCAAGAAATGTTCTCGTTTAAATAATGACATCTTCAAGATGCGATATGTTTCCATGAAACGGATTAACAACAGAACTAAATGCAAGGACGATGTGACGAAAGCATCAGCAGCTACTTCACTAGAACAAAATTTAATTCACAGGGTCCTGCAAATGTCTAGTGAGACAGAATGATACCTTCGAGGAAATGGTCCGAGGGGATGCTAAAATTTTGACGATCGAATCCGAGTTTTCTCTGATACGGTGTGCTGTTCCTAGACGCACGTATCTGATTTTCCTCGGATAAACGCTCGTGTTTAAATTTACTGCTGTGGCATCGTTTCTGTCATTCAAATGAAAGTTATTCTGTCTCCCGATAGATGGCATTCTATGCCCCTGTTCTTTCCACGCGTAAAACGACTGGTCCAGGAGAGATAAAAGGTGGTGAGTGTCATGGTCATAAAAGTGTTAAATCTTGGCATGACATACTCGTAGTCCATAATGGTAGTGATGCTCAGCTAATACGTGGAAGGTCCACATAACTAATGTCCCGGCGGTCTGCCGGTCAGGAAATAAAATTTCACGGCGAGAGCTTTGGCATTAATTTTCCGATGAAGTCGCATCCACCTGTATCCACCTGGTTGAACTACAAGGTGAGTGGGGGGTGGATCCGTCAAAAAGGAATCCCTATGACGAATATGACTGATGATTAATACGCGCATGAAGGCCAGATGAAGACATTATATTTCAACATCTCATTTTCACATGAGGCACCAGAAAAAAAAATCGCTATAGGTGAATAGAACGGGGATTAAAATTTCCCTAGCAAGAGGTTACGTTCACCACTGAAAACATCACATTTGAATCACGAAGCACACGTTGGCAACATAAACAATTTATGGAATATTCAAATAATATTTTGCAAGAACATGGAACTTTGGTTTGCACGAGAAGCTTTGCTTTGGAGAACTTTGGAAACTCAAGAAGTCGAAATTCGGATATGTCTGAGGAATCCCCGACGCATGGGAAACTTAGTATGAGGGAAGAGGCAACTGAGGGAAGAGAGCAACTCGCTGTTCGGATCCAGACAGAAGTTTAAAGGTGGAGTAGCCCTGCTTTACAGTGTGTGCATTCACTTCTCAATTCCACATACGTGCCTGAAAGTGTCGTGCTACGAAAACTAATGCTTCAGAAGAAGCAGAATAAAGAGATCAGCAATAAGAAATTGTGAGAATAAAACCCTAACTAAATTAAATATATGACGAGAGTAATTGGGTGTTGATTTGACAAGAAGAG
Source organism: Darwinula stevensoni (assembly GCA_905338385.1). Lineage (NCBI taxonomy): Eukaryota > Metazoa > Arthropoda > Ostracoda > Podocopida > Darwinulidae > Darwinula > Darwinula stevensoni. The sequence continues at coordinate 10,726 of CAJPEV010002723.1, forward strand.
ATTGCTTTCCCATTCTCTAAATACCGACATGTTGGAGACGCATATCCATACAGTCAACATTTTAAAATCATTAAAATCCTTTCATTTCCGTTGCGCTTGGGTTACAAAGGAGAACCCTTCACTGGAGATAGCGGAAGGGGCAGTAAGGGACATCACAATATTCGACGTCCAAGAAGGGATGGACAATGGTCTCTACAATATTCACTCTTCACTCGGACAACATTTCCTTCACAGGGTCCTGCATATGACTAATGAGACAGAATGATACCTTCGAGGAAATGGTCCGAGGGGATGCTAAAATTTTGACAATCAAATCGGAATTTTTTCTGATTCGGTGAGCTGTTCCTCGACGCACGTATCTGATTTTCCTCGGATAAACGCTCGTGTTTAAATTTACCGCTGTGGCATCGTTTCTGTCATTCAAATGAAAAGTTATTCTATCTCCCGATAGATGGCATTCCATGTCCCTGTTCTTTCCACGTGTAAAACGGCTGGTCCAGGAGTGGTATAAGGTGGTGAGAGTGATGGTCATGAAAGAGTTAAATCTTGGCATGACATAGTCCATAATGGTAGTGATGCTCAGCTAATAGGGCCACATGATTAATGTCCCGGCGGTCTGGCTGTCTGGAAATAAAATTTCACGGCGAGAGCTTTGGCATTAATTTTCCGATGAAGTTGCATCCACCTGGTTGAACTACAAGGTGAGTGGGAGTTGGATCTGTCAAAAGGGTTCCATATGACGAATAAGACTGATGATTAATACGCGCATGAAGGTCAGATGAAAACATTATATTTCAACATCTCATTTTCACGTGAGGCACCAGAAAAAAATTGCAATAGGTGAATGGAACAGGGATTAAAATTTCCTAAGCAAGAAGATTAGTTCTTCGCTGAGAACGTCACATTTGAATCACGAAGCATTCGTTGACAACATAAAAATTTATGGAATTTTCAAATAATTTTTTGTAAGAACATGGAACTTTGGTTTGCACGAGAAGCGTTGCCTGGTAAAGTTGAAAGTTAGTTCCATTTCAAGAACATTTTGGAGGAATGTCGTAGTGAAAAATTTTGGTTATATATGCACAATCAGTCCGATGACACAAAGATCCAAGGGAAAAACACGAAGCGCAAGACATGAATTCAAATGATAGTCGACATTGCCCGTACTGGCGAATTTGTTTGACCTTTGGGGAAAATAATTCGCTCTGATGGCGTCTCCATTATCCAAGATTGCGATTAATTTTTTTGCATTTTCGAATTGGTAAAAACGTAGTGTACATCCCTGTCGATATATGCGCAGAGAGACGACGTCTTGCTGGATCCGACAGGGTTAGAAGTAAATTATTTGTAAACGGCAAACATGGCATTTTTCCTGAACTCTGTGTTTCAGTATATAAATTTATGCCAAGTTTCAGCTTTCTAGGTCTCTCCGATTGGCTAAAGCCAAAAAAGTTACTTGAAAACATTTCCCCCCCAAAAACCCGTGTACCAATTCCTAATTCTGAAATTTTCTAAACTCCGCATCCTAATAGTAACCCACGTACCACGTTTCATACTACCATATTATCTGGAATATAATTAGAATTAGTATCAGTCAGTCAGTCGATCAGTCATCATGGTCTATACACAGGGTGTCCCACATATCTCTGACACATTTGTTTTTTAATTAATGAAGAATGGATTATGTATTCAACCTGAAAATTTAGGAAAATTTAATAGATACTACACTCAGGAAATTTTCTTCCAACCCCCAAAAATCACACAGCATTGCTTTTTGTTCGGCAGATGAAATTTTTCCGAATGCCCTTCATTTTGATTGTTGCACTCTCTGCATCAAACAAAATATTTTTCATTACTGTTTGCAAATGTGTCTCTCTCAATGGTGGTGATCATGTCTCAAATTTTATTCTTTAAGTCACCAGCATTCCTTGGATTTGTATGGTACATATGCACTCTCTGCATCAAACAAAATATTTTTCATTACGGTTTGCAAATGTGTCTCTCACAATGGTGGTGATCATGTCTCAAATTTTATTCTTTAAGTCACCAGCATTCCTTGGATTTGTATGGTACATTTTGTTTTTTAGGCAGCACCAGATAAAAATATATTAGGGGCTGCAAAGTGTGGGTAGTGTGTTGATCATGGGACCATGGGGTAACGCTAAATCCACCAAATTATGAAATGATTCATTCGATGAAATTCTTTCTTTCCAAACTTCGCAGTCCCTGATATTTTTGTCCGGTCCTTCCGAAAAAAAGTACCACAAAAATCCAAGGAATGCAGGTGACCTAAGAATCAAGAAGATACCAAAAGAGACTGGATTACGCCGGATTCGGCGACCTTATCTATCTATCAATATATCGTACGGAGCAGGTGGCAGGACATAAATTTTACACGCGGGGAAATGATCGTGGCAAGCACAGAATGCAGCTTAGCGCAATATCGAGTGAGACTTACATAGAATAGACACGTTATTGGAATTGAAGGTGTTTGCGGATGGCGGCTGGCGAGGGTGGCGCTCTATTGACGGCTGACAGTATTTTAATTAAGTTTTGGCAACTTCGAAAAACCTTATTATTGAAATTATTGAAAGCTGAAATTTTGTTCAACATTTGTCTCTTCATACTGATATAAATATTTTTTTTGGTTATGAGCTTGTATGCTCGAAGGGCAAACAAACTCGCTAGTATCAATAATATAAGTGAAAGTGTTCCCCCTTAAGTCGTGTTTAACCAGCTGCTTTTGCTTTCCCTCACCTGCGTTGCGGACCAGTACAACACCTGCTTTAGGCGTTGAGACAAGCTCCCCTGAATCTCTATTGTTCGACATTTCAATATCTAGCTATCACTTGATGTGCGGGTTATCGTGCGTGCAGGCACAGCTCTGCTTGATGAGCTAAGTGACCCTGGAACTTTCGCCATCTGAAATTGTTGCACCCATTATCATTGATCTGATATTGGTAGAAATATACTTTCAGAGAGCACACGTGACGGTCAAGTTCTGGACATGACCAATAAATCTTGGAAAATGCTATTCTGAATATCATGAATACTCAAGATTTTGGCGAAAAGAAGTCGAAATTCGGATATATCTGAGGAATCCTGGACGCATGGTAACCTTAGTCTGAGGGAAGAGAATGGCAACTCCCTGTTCGGATCCAGACAGAAGTTCAAAGGTGGAGTAGCCCTGCTTTACAGTGTGTGCATTCATTTCTCAATTCCACATACGTGGCTGAAAGTATCGTGCTACGAAAGCTAGTGCTTCAGAAGAAGCAGAATGAAGAGATAGGCAAAAAGTGATTGTGAGAATAAAACCCTAACTAAGTTAGTTATATGACGAGAGTAATTGAGTGTTGATTTGAGGAGATGAGATTGCTTTCCCATTCTCTAAATCCCTACATGTTGGAGACGCATATCCACACAGTCAACATTTTAAAATCATTAAAAGGCTTTCATTGCGCCTAGGTCACAGACGAGACCCCTTCACTGGAGATAATGGAAGGGGCAGAAAGGGACATCACAATATTCGATGTCCAAGAAGGGATCGTCAACGGTCTCTACAATGCAGTGGGGCCCACCAGAATCCCCCTCCATATTGCGACAGAAGTTGTGGTTCTCTCTCCTCATTCCCTTCGGAAAAGACATCCAATGCATTTTGGCCGATTCCTCCCAGTGCAAACACGGTCGTCCTGTCGCAGTCACATTTCGAGATCCTGCATATTCCTCTCCCTCCTTCGTCCACTTGCATTCCGTCCTGTCTAGAGGAGAGTAATCCAATGCATTTTGGCCGATTCCTCCCAGTGCAAACACGGTCGTCCTGTCGCAGTCACATTTCGAGATCCTGCATATTCCTCTCCCTCCTTCGTCCACTTGCATTCCGTCCTGTCTAGAGGAGAGTAAGAAAAAAAGCGCATTCCAATGCACATGAACGAGAGACTCTAAAGATGAGCCCAGAAAACACGTGGGAACTAGATGGACATAATTATGCACGCATTATCCCGTTTCACCGCCTTAGAAACCTGACCCAGCCACGCTTCTGGCGAAACGGAATGATCATTTCGTGATCTGTCCTTGCTTATCTGTGAAATATCACAGATCAAGAGGTAATGTTCATTCATTCAGTACAAATTTCTTATTGCCTTCTGAAATTCATTCTCTCTCCTCTCTCTTCCCAAAGAGTGAATTTCAAAGGATGACGTGCGAGACATCCATTTATCTTTCCTTGTCCATAAAGTGTGAGCAGCCAGCACCCAAGAGATATAGATGCAGGATAGTAGCAGGATGTGCATCATTTTAGAGAAGCTCTCTTCCCGACAAGGTGAAGAAGCTGTGGTGCACTTACATTTTCCATCGGCCAGAGACGGAAATTAGCGTAAAATGACCTTTCTTTTAGACGATCCAAAAGTGTTCCGCAAAGCACCACGAGGTAATAATTGTAAGAATTTCGAGGGCGAGTGGGAGTCCTTTATCATTCCGGTAATGTATCATTACATTACATTCCTTGTAATATCTCAGAAGAGGCAAAACATTATTTGAAGATTAATTTGAAAACATTATGTTTTCAATACAGTGAATAACATTTTACGTTTTACATTTTACTTTTACATTTTAGCTCTTTAGCCATGCAATCCAATGCAAAATGCTGCCACGTTTCGTAAGGCTCGTCGTAGTGATGCTTTTCCCACCCTGCTGCGGTGGGAATTCCATATTTCCTCTTTAAGGAAGCACTTCTCGACTTTAAAGATCCATTATTACATAGTGTCGGTTGATTTTAACCATGTGATGGAAAATTCTTACCATATAGTTCGTTGCTCAGAGTCAACTCACTGGTAAAGTTGGGACAAAGAGGGATGTCGCAAAATTCCCAAAAATCTGGAGGTTCCACGAAGCACCAGGGTCTCTCTTTCAACGTTGGATTCCTGCAGAAGTTCTCATGCAATGAAGGATTGCCAAAACGGAAATGATCCTCATAGGACATTGCTATTTTAAAGTCCTTAGTTTTTCCATGGGGCTGCTTATCCCACTGGAGACATGTCTTCCCTGTCTCGGTCTTCCTCTCCGTTCCCGCGTATTCTCTCCCCATTAGGGTGAGCAGACACTCAGGATATCCCTCCGCGACTTTACCTATGTATTTCAACCATTTCAATGACAGAATCGCCTATAAACAATTATTTGCCGTTTTGAAGGGCATTAAGATTCCAAGTGACCCTTTATCAAGAAAAATAAAATAGTTAAAGATAATCGTTTTCAATCATTTACATAATTTTAAGTTTGCAGGATACAAGATGCTAGAATATCTTCTGAATTTCTTCTTCGCGAGACAATTATTTAAAGGAAATATCTTGGAAACGAAGACGAAGTAGCCCAAATTCATACCGTCGATAGCAGAACGCAGATACACTTCAAAGCAGAAAGGGACTTCGCAAAGTCCTCTTCTGTCAGAGCCCTCGTCATTGTAGCACCAAGGGCCGCCGAGTTCCCCCGTCGGATTGCGACAGAAGTTGTGGCTACTGTCAATCGTTTCGTCAGGGTAAGTCATCCATTCCGGGAGCGAGGATTTCGTGTTCGATGCTTTGCTCAACCACGGTTGACACTTGAAACCGTTTGCGTCCTCGTTCTTCAACCCTGCATACTCCTGTCCACCTTTTGTCAATTTGCACTCCACCGGCTCTGACGGGTAACGGAAAATAAGGCATTCTGGGATTTATGAAGAAAACAGTAATTTTAAATGAGTGCCATGAATAATTGACTCGATTGTATAATATGAATGAAACAAATGAAAAATGGTGAGTTTGAATAGATTCATACGTATCTGCAACAGCCAAATTTGACAAAAGTAGGTGATCTACGAAAGCACTAGTGAATACAAAGATATTCTTTAGGCACATCTTATGAATTTCAAATAGTTGCATGGTAAAACTTTGCCAAGTAACTTCTTTGGAATTCATTAATTTTCCTATTCCGTGGCTACTTACTTTGGAAGAATCATATTTTGGTATATGTGTGTTGCTTACACATTTCCTTGATATAATTTTGGGCGAAATTAACATTTCTAAAGGAAATTCGTTGAAGTCATGATAAATCTGCAAACGAATTGAAAAAAGCTGAAAATGCCACTTCAGGAGAGTATTTGACATTCCACTTTGACCTTGCATACGGAGCTTTAAGGTAGCAGAATAATGCCTTAGTTTTGTGGAAGGCATGAAGCGGAAGTAATGATGCACCAAAACCAGTATCACTTTCGCAACTTGAATTTTTGTTTAAATGGCCATAAGGATGCATTGTCCGGTACCAGCCTGGTATCGGTTGATGATATTGCACCATTGGTACTCTCGGCCAACGATAGGTTGCAAGCAGTTGATGCCGATGCCCGAGAAGGAACATGCTGAAGGATCGACCAGTTCGATACCTTGTCGTTTTCTATATAGTTACCATCATAGCCGAAAAATATATAGAACATAGCTTCTCCTGATTTCTGTCTTTTTTTGGTGAATTTCCGCAATGAAACTGCTTGAGATAGTAAACCAAAAGTTGGTTATAAAGGTTCATGATACACTTTTATAAAACTAAAATCGTGAAACGTAGCTTTGTTTTTTTTATTTTCATTTCAGGATGGATCACTTTAGTCCGTTAAAAAAGTCAATCTTGCGCGCCTCTCGAAAATCGCTCCCGAGAAACAAAATAAATAAGGGTTTATCATTGAGATCTGTAGTTCAGGGTCCCATAACCTACCTAGAATGGAAGCCTTCGAGAAAAGAGATTTTCATACCTTGAGGAAGATGGCACATGGGTACGTCGCAGTATTCCCAGCGGAAATCCACCGTGGAAACGAAACACCAAGGCCGCTCGGCAAACAGTATGTTCCGACAATAATTCCGTTCCTGTGCAGCAATCCATGAAGTCGCGGCTTCAGCAATCTCCTTGGGAACATTTAAACGCTCAACGTAGGGTAGTTGGTGGAGAAAGCTCAGAGTCGGTTTCCAGCCTGAAATCTCATTCCAAGCCTTGCACAGTTTTCCTGTTTCTGTTCGGCTTTGGGTTCCTCTGTATTCCTTCCCTGTTGCTGTCATCCGGCATTCCGGATACACGTGGAAAGCCTCAACTCCATCTGCAGTCAGAGTGTTAAGTGAACGTGGACTAGAATGCGGGAAAAGTTTGTCCATTTGTTAAAGCAGACTAACAAAGATGTGACAACGAATACAACCAACAAATACACGTGGAAAGCCTCAACTCCATCTGCAGTCAGAGTGTTAAGTGAGCGTGGACTAGAATGCGGAAAAAGTTTGTCCATTTGTTAAAGCAGACTAACAAAGATGTGACAACGAATACCACCAACATCAAGAAATAATAGTATATTATTTCAAACTCCAGCTCATTAGCACTTTTTGCAATATTTAACACTAATTCTATAGAAATGAAATGCATTATTACTTAAGGCGATTCAGAGCCTCCTTGCAGGATGCCAATATTCCTTGCCCAGCAAATTTCATGAGGAATCTTACCCAGTGAGGGACAAAACTGTGACAATGTTTGACACAGTTCCACTTGATGACTCATAACTCGAGTATGACGCAATCAATTTCGTTTAAGTTTCACTCAACCATACTCTTACTTTTTGGCTTTCGATCTGTATTATTCCCCTGGGAAATGGCCTACTATTGGTTGAGCTACAGCTGTTCAAAGCCCACCTGGTCATTGTCACAGTTTTGTCCCTCACACTTAGGCATACAGAAAAGCGAAGTTATTAATACTTCGTCCATTTCCTTTGGCCTTCAGCACTGTCTTGGACACTCCTAGGCATGCTCTCGATGAGGTCGAAGCATGTTTGAACTGGAATGGCGCCCCACTCGGTACTGACCCGCAGCCGCACATTCTGGATCTCGGCTGGCTCATTCTTGTACCCTGCCAGCCTCCGCTTCAAGTGTCGCCACAAGTGCTCCATTGACTCAGGGGTCCGGCGACTGGGCTAATCATTAGAGGACCTCGATACCATGGCCCTGGAGTCATTGGCTAGCCAGCCGCGATGAGTGTATTCGTATCATTGGCTTGCTTAAGCACCACTTCTCCCACTATGAGCTGGTAATACTCCATTGTCAGGAGCAATTCGTCCTCGATGATGCTTGTACACAGCTTGGCATCCATTGTTCCTTCTATTTGAAAGCCCTATACCATTCCATTGGCCGTAATGCAGCCCCAAAACATCAGGCTGCATCCATCATATTTTTCGGTTCCCCTCACATGCCTGTCTCTTAAGCCTTCGACAGCGGCTGGAATCGCCTACGCCATCAACACTGGACCATATAGGACTTGCAAAGTGTAATGTGTTGAGGAGAGAACGAAATTAAGCTGATGCGGCTTGATGGGCGTGATTGGAAAGGAAACCAGCCTGGCGAGGACCGTGAGAAAGAGTACGTGTGATGGTGACCAAAAAATATGAAGGTTGCAGCCTGATGTTTTGGGGCTGCATTACGGCCAATGGAATAATATATGGATTTCAAATAGAAGGAAGAATGTATGCCAAGCTTTATACAGCTTTTATATTCCCAAGCTTTTATGCTTGGCCAATCCGCCAAGCTTTTATAATCCCTCCCTAGTGAAAGGCATATGACACTTACCTAATTTGTTCATAATGGAGGCAACTTTTTCAGTACAGTCCTATATTTATCAAACGTTAGACTCCAAACCTTCTATTCATCTTTACTCAAATACATGAAGTATTTAAGCTAATGAACACTGACATTTGATATATGTGACAGCCATATTACACCTTGAAGGAACACGACTCCATTATTAAGTCTGAATCTGCATGCATGCTTTAAGGATGCCGATTAAATTGTAGCGCTTGGAAATCCATAAACATCTAATATATATAAACGATCATGACTGACTGACTGACGCTAATTCTAACCATATTCTAGAGAAGTTAGACATCTGAAACTTGATACACAAATAGCTATTACGATGCAGAGTTCAGAAAAAATCCAACTTTGGAGGTACATACCCTGGGGGGACTGATTTTGCAAGCCTAGGCCAAGTACCCCCCCCCCCGCCGACGGAGGCTTAGGCCTACGCCATTCGCATGTACACATTCCTTCGTCTGTCATTGAAGGAAGTGTGTGTAACTGCTGGATTGTTCACTCAGGAGGAATTCCGGCTTTGGAAGGGGGTGTACATGCCCTGGGGACAATTTTCAGGGAGGGCTGATTTCGCAGGCCTAAGCCAAACCCATGGAAGCACGCTTACGCCAATACCATTCTCATGGACTCTCTTCTTCAAAGGAAGCGGGATAGAAAACAAACGGCTGTTGGTTCGCATACTACAGATATCAGTTCGACAATGGAGGTACGGGCCCTATAGAGACTGATTCAGCAGGCCCATATCTAACCCTTGCATGGACGCTCAGGCCTACATCGACCTCGATTCATTTGTTTAGATGACCTTTTCGGCCCATTTTAACGGAAAAATCGCTGCCTTCGCACGCGGCGGGAGGTCTTTGCCCCAAGCCTTTCTAGGTCGTAGGCAAGGTTGAAGGGCATGGGTTGATGCGTACCGGTATGCTTGTGGATGCGAATTGGTAGCATATATTTTTGCTGAAGGGAAACCGCAAGGAAGATTTTCAATCGACTTCCCGATTTAGAGTGATTATGTCCAATCCAGGACGCTAAGACTAATGCCATTCCTGTGCTCACGCTTCACCCAAGTAAGAACGTAAATAGCCATAAACTGCCTTCATGAATGACGTATTTTCTCGTGGTCAGCTCTATGTAGCATTAGGTAGAGTTAGAAGAAGGGATTCCATAAATGTATTTCTGCCTAAATATAGATATGAAGATAGTGAAAGAACTCCCCATACAGTGAATGTAGTCTATAAAGAGTTATTGCGTTAAAACTCTTAAGTGGCTTGTGTGGATCATTTGGTTGCTATTACTCCTACTTTTTTTTTTTAGAGATAATATATGCAATCAAGAGTATGTTGACCATAAGCAGGAATTGAATACACCAATAGAACACTAAACGACGCACTGTCAAATGTTACTTGGTGTTCCTCATGCTACAAGTCACATGGTGTTACTAAGAATATGTTCTAAGACACCTTTGTTTTTAAGGTGTGAGAGCCAAAGGTGTGGGAATTGAAGCCGTGAGCAAAGGAGTTTGACCGCATAACTAGGAATGAGCATGAAAAACGGATGCCTTAAACTGAAATGCATTAGTAATTTCCTCACGTCGCAGAGCGCCGAAGGCGCTTCAATAGCGAGTTTCTTTGCCCGAAGGGCAAACAAACTCGCTAGTATAGAATATTGCTCGTAGATATTTAATTCTTAATGCAAGCATTTTCTAGAAACAGCAATTTTTATAAGTAAAATGTGAGATATGCCCAGGCCCGGTTGGTAACCGAGATTGCCATCGCTATAATTTTACTCACACCTTCCATTTGGGAAATTGCCGAGTTCAAAAGTAAAAAAAAGGCACACGGCAAAAGCAAAAGTAACAACACGAGTAAAATATCATTGGAAAGAGCTCGAAGAGAGGTTTCATTTGACACTAGTTTCAAGTTTGGATCTCGTTTAAAGCAGGAAATACGTATTGCCAACGTTAGTGGAAATAGGCAATATTGGAAAGTTAAAATTAGGTGATATACATTCAGACTCGGTTATAACAACCTCGGTTATAACGAAGTCCATTGAAGGTCTCACAGATGAAATCGACAATGTTTCATGTCCCTAATCCGTCATTCTTAACTTTCTGTCATCGGAAAAATTGACGTTGGCGAGCCATAACTTAATATTTCCTGGATTCGGCATTCCTTGAGAGTCACGTGGGCGTGGCTGGAGCACTGTTAGGGAGGGAGAATCCCCAGTAACTAAGATCACCTTATCTTCAGTCGCCATTTGCATTTCTCGTTGACAACATAGCCAATGGAAAACGAAAGAAGCAAGCCTTCACGATTGAAAGTGCGCTTGATTAGTTTAATAGAAAGAGTTCGAAGTGAAGCCAACGCCGCTCGCGAACATGAATGATGTTCATCTGTTTCCACAATTAGGGGAAATTGTGATAGCTTCATCCGTATTTACGAGAACATGTCACAGAACAATAAACTTCCTAGGTCTGTAGAGATGACGTCGACGAAGCCATGCTAAAATATAATATAAAGTAGTTCAAGGTCCAAAGAATTGTGATAATCACGATTAGTGGGTCAATCTTGAAACTGAAGCTAGTGTAGTAGGACCAATATAAACAGGAGTTGTAACGTTATATAGCATCAATTTTGAAAACAAGAAAACGGAGTACCAATAAAGGCAACCTCGGTTATAACGAACCTCGATAAAAACGACAGTTTTTACCTGGTCCCTTCGATGACGTTAGAACCGGGTTCGACTGTATGAAGCTTTCCGTTTCTCGATTTAGTGTACTCTACCCAACTAGAAAGACTGATTCAGGAGGACCTGAATTTCTGTGACTGAGTGTCGACACGGACGAGGAATCCGACGATGCCCCTGGTCAGGTTCATGCTGCATTCCACGCGATAGCCCAGCTGCTCCGTTGTCCTCAAGATGTCGAACAGTTCCTCTGACAGGTGGCTGACGATGCAATCTACCAGGCAAGCCTCGTTGATCGTGGCGGGCCCATATTGGTAATAGTCCTGGATGCAGCTGTTAACATCCGTCGGATTCTGGTTTCGTATCCGACAACAGAATTGACCCAGCGGCAACTGGCATAAACGGTTCTGAAAAAAAGAAATTGACGTGCAACTGTTAATATACTCGCTGTTTCATCATGTTACTGTGGCTGTCAACTTTGGTACTTTGCCCAAAATTGTTGTTGCGTTGATGTTGGCCAGAAAAAAAGATTCCAGAAACGAGACCCTACCCCAAGTACGCTGTTTGGGATGAGAGGTTCGCATTTCAGAGTCCTCTCCAGGTAGACGGCCAAATCGATGGCATTGTTGGCCGTTATGTTGCCTTGTGCCAGCATGGAAACATGAAGGCGAGTTCGGAAAGTGTCGGCGAAGCTGAGCATGCCCTCCTTCTTCGCACCGTCCAACATTGAAAGCCGTTCGGCTATTGGCCAATATAGTGGGTCCAGCACGGAATCACGGACGTCTCTGAAATATCAGGTAACCACAAAAGTTTTTGCCGTTTATGTGTCATATTATATGATCGTTATTAAGTTAAAATATAGTAATGGTAGTAGGCGTAACTGCCTTCTTAAAACAACCCATAGCTTAAACATTTGTTATATCTTATTTGGGTGTTAATATCATCATCAGTAAAGCCAAGAAAATATTTAAATGGAGTCGTCGTCGAAGCTCATCAGATGTTGTTTACTCTATGAGTTAATACACGTGGAAAGCCTCAACTCCATCTGCAGTCAGAGTGTTAAGTGAACGTGGACTAGAATGCGGGAAAAGTTTGTCCATTTGTTAAAGCAGACTAACAAAGATGTGACAACGAATACAACCAACATCAAGAAAGAGTAGGTTAGATCAGTAATTGTCATCAAGTGTCACATTGTTCACATTCCTCATGGAAATGGAGGATAAGCATACATGCAAAAAGACTCACTGGATTCGCAACGACCATTTGTCTCGCATGTCATCTTCGTATGTGTCTTTGTACAGAAATCCACATCGCAGTATTCCCATGTCCTTTTAGAATCGACTGGATCCAGAACTCTGCACCAGGGACCTCCATATTTCCCCGTCGGATTCCGACAGTAGTTGTGCTCATTCGTGATGGAATCAGGAAATGCCCGCTTCAGCAGTATTCCCATGTCCTTTTAGAATCGACTGGATCCAGAACTCTGCACCAGGGACCTCCATATTTCAGCGTCGGATTCCGACAGTAGTTGTGCTCATTCGTGATGGAATCAGGAAATGCCCGCTTCCTCTCAGCATATATTTCATCCAAGTTCAAGAGCTCCTTATGTACCCATGGTAGGCATGGACTACCTCTCTCCCAAGACAAAAAAAACGGTTATATAAGACGAGGGAAAACTCAGTCGAACGTAAGACCACCCGGACTTTTTCCGTAAAGTATGGAATGTGGTCCTTGTGTTAGAGGTTTAAGGTTACAATTTCTGATGATCAATAGCATCATAGAGCACATTCTGCGCACCATGGCTAATTTTCACTTGTCGCTGTTGCTCCAGATCTGATGCTGAAATATGCTTTTTTGTAATTACATGCCAAATCGACCAGAACGTGTTCTTGACCATCTCAGATATTGACAAATATCGTATACGCGCAGAGGAATTTCTTAAAGAGACTAATTTAAACCAATTGCTCTCCAGATCATAGTTCAGAGAGAGGGTTCTGTTTTTTTTGCCAATATATTCTGCTCCCTTTTGAGTCAGCTTGCATTCTGGTGGGCCTGAAAAAGGCATTTCATACCTTACACCAGGAACACAATCTCCAAATTCCAATGTTAAAGCGATGATCAATAGCATCATAGAGCACATTATGCACACCATAGCTGACTAATTTTCAATTGTCGCTGTTGCTCCAGATCTGATGCTGAAATATGCTTTTGGGTAATTACATGCCAAATCGAACAGAACGTGTTCTTGACCATCTCAGATTTTGACAAAAATCGTATATACGTAGATCAATTTATTAAAGAGGATAATTTAAACCAATTGCTCTCCAGATCCTAGTTCAGTGGCCAATATCTAGACTTGCCACTCAGGAATGCGGTGTTCCAATACTTCATTCAAATGTGGATGGCATGCCTTGTGTCACGATACCAAATTCAATGTTGACATGCAATTGCTCCATGAGATATGACTGTAGCTGTGGTACCAAAATTCCACTTCATGAAACAAGTAGACTTATTTCGGTGACCGACATTCGCACTACCCCTCCAATGAATATGAAAGTGTAATGCCTTCTCATGAAGTTCAATGCCTTTCTAATGATTGCAAATTCAAGACTTGAATTGAATTTATTGATGAGATATAGCTATTTATCGCGTCAGTGCCCAAATTCTATTTAATGGAACAGCTTGACCAATTTCACTTATATCTGTACCAGCCACTTCGACGATCTAGAGTTATAATAATTCATTCGACGGTGTACGTTATACCCTCTCTAACGACACCAAATTAAATACTTTTAAATGATGTATTAAGACTAGAGAATCGGGAAAGGGAAAATGCAGATGTGTGTCAAACTGTTGCAACAAGTAGAATTTTGACACTACTGCTGCAGACAAATATTCATATCACGTCATGCCATTGAGTGACAATCTCGAATTTGGTGTCGTGCACTTTTGAAGGTATTATTGGAACTACGAATTCCCGAGGTGGAAAGTGCAGATATTGGCCATTAAACTTCATCAAATTATTTTATCAAGTGTAACTGCTTGCTTCAGTATTTTTGGAGAATCATGCATGAGATCAATTTAAACATAAAATTTTCAGAATTAAAATTGCACCAGAATGAATCTCATATTTTACCTAAAGGGAAATTTCTTGCAGCTACAGCTTCACAACGACAGTCTGTGTTGGACACTAAGCGCCAACTGTTGATCACATTCAAATGCATATATCAGAATAGCTATGAGAGAGATAAGAAATTGGTTGAACGATTCCTCTACGCGTATGGCGATTTTCGTCCTTTAGTTCGAGTACGAGAACAGTTAAACTGAAACCTACTGGGAAAACCTTTAAGAGAACAAATTTGGTATATAGGTTTGAAGGGTTATAGATTTTGCTTCTTAGTTAAAAAATCACTAAAGTCTACAACCATAAAATGTAGTGTTCATGGTATAGGGAAATATTTCCATGCCCTACCAGCCCATAAGTCTATGTTATCTTAATAGTTTTATTGCATAAATATGCGTAATGTATAAATAGACGGTACCAAAGAAGCATTACAATTTTATTAAGAAAGACTCGAAAATACTAGATTCACGAGGGATCTCAGTTACTCCCAGCCAAGTGTTTTTGTCTGTATCATTAACTGGCGCAGATCAAGGGAAAATCGGAATGAAATGTGGGCAAGGTAGCACTACTTCCATTTCAGGCATAGGTCATTTTAGGCCTAGGACTAGTCGCCAATTGGATAGTCCACTTCATGCCTGTTAGCTTGCAACTATAGGTCCCCTTTTTACTCATGGAAGCAGAATAAAATCACATTGTGGCTCGTGCCACTCTGGACTCACGTTACAAAAGTTGCTCATCCAATTGATATTGAACCTGTGCATTTTATGGTCTGAGTCCTATTTGGATAGATTGGAATACTGTTTGGCTAGGAGGAACCAGCAGCATGTGCCCTTGAAAGCAAATACAAAGTGGTGACAATCAAAATGGGAATTCTTGTAACTCATGTTACTCGTGAAAACAAATTCTTCTTCAAGGCATCACAAAAGATTCGTTTTTATTGGTAACTGAGAATGAGACGGCTCCTTTGACAGAACGCATCATATGTCACATTCCCTCAGATTTTCAGCTATTTCCTAAGTAATATCTCCAAGAAAGCATAAAAAGCAGTGCATACCGTGAAGTGTAGAGATATTGGCTGCCTTAAGTTCAAAATGGCGATGTTGCATAACATCGCAGCCAAGACGATCAAGCAGTATTCTGTGTACCTTTAAATTTTTATTCATTTGTCCCTTTTCCAGTGGAATGACCCACATCCTTTAAACGTAGTTCGAGTATTAGGTTCATTCAAAATCGAATGTGCATGATTTTTTCTGCCATGTGGCTTTAATATAGTATCAGGCATGTACTCACTTGGGTCATCGCAGAATGGAACCCGGCAAGATTCCCATGTCAGACTGTCTTCCAAGATGAAACACCAGGGCTGTTTGTTCATTGTAGGGTTGCGGCAGAAATTTCCATGTGAGGATGGGTCCTGACTCAGGAAATGCTCTTCGAAGAACATCAGTTCATCAAACCCATCCGTGACTGTGAAGTATGACTCCTTCACTAATTGGGAATCCCATCGAAGGCAGGGTTTTCCGGTCTGTGTTCTGTTCACGGTCGGGTACATAAGATAGGGGTAGAGGCAGTCAGCCGTAAGCCCTATTCGTCGGAGTAGATTCTTGTGTGTAGTTACGAGTACCACAATTGCTGCTTATACTGCCATCTGCTTCCCAATGTACGAGGTAGAACACACCTACCAATGTGATTTTATGGAAGTAGTGCCAACATATTTTATTATTATTCTGAAATTGAAAAAAATTTGAAAAGTAGTACTCAAATATTTTAGACGAGGGTCTCACAGACACTTCATTCCACATCTACTCAATCGCAAACACATCGGTTGCCATCCTGGAGTGAAACACATCGAAAAAGATCCAGCATATTCCCAAGTAACACAAGATATTCCAGCAACGTTTAGGAAATGTTGATGAGCAATGTTACATCTGTCTAAATGTCCAAAACATCAACGTTGCTCAAATGTTGGGAAGGAACATTGCATTTATTTTGCAAATCACTACTTATTCATTACATATACGTCGCATGTTTTTGGATTTATATTGTTGCAATGTTGATTAAAACGTTGCTTCACGGGTACCTAATCTAGGCCTATATTGATATTACGGAAAAGCGTAGGCTTCACTGGACCTGAACTGGACCGACAATAGACCAATATTGAATAATTTATTTCATCCTTTCGTACCATATACTTTACCTCTCTACTCAGACATTCTTATCAACAGGACGAAGCCTCCACTGGTTTTACCCTCTACCCATGCATAATACAGTATCTGTATCATGTCCAGGCAGGAGACAGTACATTTTTGACGGCGATATTCCCCTGATGTGCTAAATTGCACAATACATGAAAAGGTCCGACAGTAATGTTCTATGGAGTGTCCATAGAACATTAGCGTCGATCATTCCCCCTCTGTAACACCATTTCTGCTTTAGTACAACGGAGAGACATGGAAAAGCTGAAGCCTGGCATGGACATGTCTACAGAGACTGAGTTCAGGAAAAATGTAAAATTTTATAGCCATGTGCTGTGGGGAATAATTTTTTTGAACGACTCTTCAAGTAATTTTTTTTTTACCCTGGCATAATGAGCTGGTGTGGAAAGATGATACATGGTACATACTTACCTATTGGGATGCTGCGTGCAGAAAAATTCAGACTTTGGAAGTAAATGCCTCAGGGGCAAAGGTTTAAAGGGATATGTTTTCAAAAAATGTTTTTGCTTTATTGAAAATGATGAACGTGGGAAGCTGAAACTTTGCATGGACGTGACTTCTGAGACAAGGATTTAAAGAAAAATGTTAAGTCTCAATACATCTCCTGGGGTAAATTTTTTTTCGGGGGGGGGCGATGTTTAAAAAAATGTGTTGTCGCCAATTGGACAGAAATAGAAAGGTGAAACTTGGCACACTTATAAGAGACATGATAATATTGAGTTGATGGTGTATTCAGCTTTCATGGTGCATCCACTCTGGACATATCTTTTGGGTGGGTCGGCTATTCCAAACATGGTTTTTCTCCAGCGAAAAGGGCAAATATATAATATTAAAAAATTGTGGGCATGTAGCCCACTGAGGATGGATTTCGTATATAGAAGATATACACAGTCCAGTCATATTAATGTGACCACTACCTAGTTTCGACGTCAACTTCAAATCACCAATCACAGAAGGCAGGCGGCAGCACTCGCAGTGGAGGGTATCGCAAGGGTGTCGGAGGGAAGCGGACAACAGTACAATCGTTGCCGTCATGCCGAAACGGAGCGATTTATCGGCCGTCCAAAAGGGCATGATCATAGGCTTCCGGGCCAAGGGTGGCAGCATTTCCGAAACTGCTAATTTTGTCAACTGTTCGCGTGCCGCCGTGGTGAAAGTGTACAGTGCATGGCAAAATGGCACTGTCCAAAATCAGCGACGTGGCAAATGTGGAGCACCACGGGCCATCGATGACAGAGGTGAACGACGGCTGCGGAGATGCGTTCGGGCGAATAGACGTG
>CAJPEV010002723.1:29148-39764 GCA_905338385.1 Darwinula stevensoni
GCTTTAATATAGTATCAGGCATGTACTCACTTGGGTCATCGCAGAATGGAACCCGGCAAGATTCCCATGTCAGACTGTCTTCCAAGATGAAACACCAGGGCTGTTTGTTCATTGTAGGGTTGCGGCAGAAATTTCCATGTGAGGATGGGTCCTGACTCAGGAAATGCTCTTCGAAGAACATCAGTTCATCAAACCCATCCGTGACTGTGAAGTATGACTCCTTCACTAATTGGGAATCCCATCGAAGGCAGGGTTTTCCGGTCTGTGTTCTGTTCACGGTGCCCATGTATTCTATCCCCATCTCCGTCAGTCGGCATTCGGGATAAGCAGCCTCATCTAAGAACACACATCAATGCTCATGGTGTTAACGACGAATATGACGGTAGACGAAGGGTTACATGCTCCATAAACACACCTACCAATGTGATTTTATGGAAATAGTGCCAACATATTTTTTTATTCTGAATTTGAAACAAATTTGAAAAGTAGTACTCAAATATTTTAGACGAGGGTCTCACAGACACTTCATTCCACATTTACTCAATCGCAAAAACATCGGTTGCCATCCTGGAGTGAAACACATCGAAAAAGATCCAGCATATTCCCAAGTAACACAAGATATTCCAGCAACGTTTAGGAAATGTTGATGAGCAATGTTGCATCTGTCTAAATGTCCAAAACATCAACGTTGCTCAAATGTTGGGAAGGAACATTGCATTTATGATGCAAATCACTACTTATTCAGTACATATAAGTCGCATGTTTTTGAATTTATATTGTTGCAATGTTGAAAAAAACGTTGCTTCACTTGTACCTAATCTAGGCCTATATTGATATTACGGAAAGGCGTAGGCTTCACTGGTCCTGAACTGGACTGACAATAGACCAATTTTGAATCATTTATTTCATCCTTTCGTACCATATACTTTACCTCTCTACTCAGACATTCTTATCAACAGGACGAAGCCTCCACTGGTTTTACCCTCTACCCATGCATAATACAGCATCTGTATCATGTCCAGGCAGGAGAAAGTACATTTTTGACGGCGATATTCCCCTGATGTGCTATATTGCACAATACATGAAAAGGTCCGACAGTAATGTTCTATGGAGTGTCCATAGAACATTAGCGTCGATCATTCCCCCTCTGTAACACCATTTCTGCTTTAGTACAAAGGAGAGACATGGAAAAGCTGAAGCCTGGCATGGACATGTCTACAGAGACTGAGTTCAGGAAAAATGTAAAATTTTATAGCCATGTGCTGTGGGGAATAATTTTTTTGAACGACTCTTCAAGTAATTATTTTTTTACCCTGGCATAATGAGCTGCTGTGGAAAGATGATACATGGTACATACTTACCTATTGGGATGCTGCGTGCAGAAAAATTCAGACTTTGGAAGTAAATGCCTCAGGGACAAAGGTTTAAAGGGATATGTTTCCAAAAAATGTTTTAGCTTTATTGAAACTGATGAACGTGGGAAGCTGAAACTTTGCATGAACGTGACTTCTGAGACAAGGATTTAAAGAAAAATGTTAAGTCTCAATACATCTCCTGGGGGAAATTTTTTTTCGGGGGGCCGATGTTTAAAAAAATGTGTCGTCGCCAATTGGACAGAAATAGGTGAAACTTGGCAAACGTATAAGAGACATGATAATATTGAGTTGATGGTGTATTCAGCTTTCATGGTGCATCCACTCTGGACATATCTTTTGGGTGGGTCGGCTATTCCAAACATGGTTTTTCTCCAGCGAAAAGTGCAAATATATAATATTAAAAAATTGTGGGCATGTAGCCCACTGAGGATGGATTTCGGAAAAAAAGGTACTTTTTGGTTAAAATGGATCAGGCCACATATTTTGCAAAAGGCGTATTTTCTGATTTCCCAAATTTTCTGATCCAGCAAAATAAAATTTGCTAGAAAGTTTAAACTTGGCAAGGAAGTACCTAACTGATTGCTAAGTAATGAAAAAAGTCTAGAAGAAAAAAGTATATAGAAGATCGCGAGTAGCTGACTGACTGACATAAGTAGCTATTCGCATGCTGAGTTCAGGAAAAGTTCTAATTTGGTGATGCATGCCATAGGGGTACACAGGGCCGGATTAAGAAGTTGCGAGGCCCGGGGCAAGTGAATTCCTGGCCCCCCCCCCCCCGCTACTATAAGCAAATACGATCCTTTTTTTGCACTTAACGTTTTAAAATTCCTTCGGGGGGCCCCCTGGAAGAGTGGGGCCCAGGGCAACTGCCCCCTTTGCCCCCCCCCCCCCTTAATCCGGCCCTGGGGGTACACTTTCCAAGAAACATATTTTCAAATAGTTTTCATTGCTTCAATTAAACGAAGACACATAGAAAGCTGAAACTTGGGAATAACGAGACTGCTGATGCACTGAGCTAAGGGAAAATGTGAAATCTCCAAAATATTGGAATTTTTTAGGGATATTTTTTTGGGGCGTTACGTTTTGAAGGAATATTTCATATCCTAGAGAATCGGACAAAAATAGAAAAATAGCAACCGGCGCACGCATAACGGCCGTGGTGTTGATTTAAGGAAATTTACATTTTTGTTGTGCGTGTTCTCAGATCACAGTTTTTGGTCACTTTTCCTAATACATTTTTTTTTTTTTTGGGGGGGGGGGGGGGGTGTGGGGGGAATGAGGCTGAAACTTGGCAGCATGGAGTCCCTGAGGCTATATTTCTTAAGAAGTACAATTTTCGTTAAAACCCATCTGGGCATTTTTTTTAGTCCCACATTCCAGATTATTTTTTAACCAACGAAACATATTCAGAAAACTTTAACTTCCCTAAGAAGTACCTGTTTGATTACTGAGTACAGGAAAAATCCAACATGTGAAGTATGACCCATAGCGTAGACTATAGGATGGAAGTATTTCAAAATGTATTCTCCACCCTTACAAAAAGTGACACATGAAAAGATTTCAAGTTAGGCATATTAGAAATAATAGATGTAATGATTTTGATAAAAATCAACACTTTCGGGACAATAGGGACGTACTTTACATACGTTTTCGCATTTCGCAAAGAATAAATGAAATAATCCCAAACAGCATGTTGATGTTAATTTTACGTAAAATGAATGTAACCTTTTTGTCCATTTTATATCATTTTTACGCAAACCATTGTCAAGAAATTACGTTGTCGATGTCAAGAGTGTCAACATTCTCTCAATGTTGATAGCTAATGTTGCAATGACATTCCTAGAAGTGTCGCACCAACATTCCAAGTGAAAACATTGAAGCAATGTATTCTCAATGTTGTACGGCAACTTCCAACATAGGGCAACATGGGCAACATTTCGGAAACATTTCATCAACATGCTGTGTTACTTGGGTTGCGCATGGTTAATCCTTTAACTGGTCACTCGATTGTCATGTCGGGCTTTCTCATGCCATGGAATCCTATTATAAGAAAGACCTGCTATTGAAAACTGCCTGTTCTTTCCGCTTCCAAGCAATCTTCTACCTCCCGTAGTCTCCGAAACTGCTTCTAATAGGAGTCTGGGCTCATCTGAACGTATCGATTCTAAGTGCTGCCTTTTTATAGGTTGCATTTTCAACTAAAATTCATATTTTTATCTTAAAGTAAGCCATTTAATTGCGCGGTAAAACTTATTTATTTGTTGTGTATGACGGCTCCAAATTTTAAGTAGATTCAGCAAGTACACACCTAAAAACCTAAGCAAATGAAAGTCAATATGTATATTAAGTATCTGAATATATAAACGAAGACTAAACTTGCTGGTTTTGACAGAAAGATTCAAGAATGGAATAAAATTTGCTCATTGCGCTCATTCATGAGTGCCACTTAAAATAATTAACATAGAAAAGTAAATAAATGCAAGTCGTAGTGGATCGCATCTACGTGAACAATCGGGACTGACAAAAATGACTTTTTTTTTCTTTTGTCTTTCTTTTTTGGCTTTCTTATGGCACCACATGCCTTCCAAGTAGCGTCGATCATTTAGCAATCTAGCAAATTTTATTTTGCTGGATCAGAAAATTTGGGAAAATACGCCTTTTGCAAATATGTGGCCTGATCCATTTTAACCAAAAAGTACCATTTTTTTCCGAAATCCATCCTCAGTGAACTACATGCCCACAATTTTTTAATATTATATATATGCCCCTTTCGCTGGCGAAAAACCATGTTTGGAATAGCCGACCCACCCAAAAGATATGCCCAGAGTGGATGCACCATGAAAGCTGAATACACCATCAACTCAATAATATCATGTCTCTTATACGTGTGCCAAGTTTCACCTTTCTATTTCTGTCCAATTCGCGACAACACATTTTTTTAAACATCGCCCCCCGAAAAAAAATTTCCCCCAGGAGATGTATTGAGACTTAACATTTTTCTTTAAATCCTTGCCTCAGAAGTCACATTCATGCAAAGTTTCAGCTTCCCACGTTCATCAGTTTGACTAAAGCAAAAACATTTTTTGAAAACATATCCCTTTAAACTTTTGCCCCTGGGGCATTTACTTCTAAAGTCTGAATTTTTCTGCTCGCAGCATCCCAATAGGTAAGTATGTACCAGGTATCACCTTTCCACACCAGCTCATTATGCCAGAGTAAAAAAAAATTACTTGAAGAGTCGTTCAAAAAAATTATTCCCCACATCACATGGATATAAAATTTGCATTTTTTCTGACCGCATCGTCTCGGTAGTCAAGTCCATACCAAGTTTAAGCTTTCCATGTCTCTCCGTTTTATTGAAGCAAAAATATTGTTATGGAGGGGGAACGAGTAGCGGGACATGGAAGGCAAGAGAAGCCGGAAAAATCCTTGGAATGGCCGTGAATTGAATCCGGACCACCCGATTGCCGATGAGGTGTGCTATCGCTACCCCACCGAAATATCCATGATGTGATATTCAATCGTGCCTCTTGATGACATCCTCATCCGTCACATTATATATTCAAAATAACATCTCCCCCCAAAATGTGTACCCTCAGGGGCATGTACCATCAAAGTTGTATTTTTTTTTAACTCTGCATCCCAAAAGATACATGGATACCAAGTTTCAGATTTCTAACCTTTCTAGAACATGGTTAGAATTAGCGTCCGTCAGTCAGTCAGTCACGTTCGCCCACATACATAAGATGCTTGGGCAACTTTATGTCCGTAATGACATTTGGGTATGCGTGGCACCTTCTTCTGCCAGCTCCAGGTGTTTGTCTCGTTTTCTCGAGCTCGCATCTTCTTTCTGACCATTGCTGCTGTCGGATCTCGAGAACGTAATAGCCAGGTTGGGGAGGGGGAAGATTTTATATGGCATGACGAAAGAAAATATTGTGGCCTGGAATAGATCCCAGGGTCTTCCATTTGGCGGACCCTCACTTTTCCTCTACCCCCATCAAACCAATTGCTATCATTTATTCCTTTCCATCTCATCCATGACATTACAAAGGGAGTGATGCATTCTACACACACCCCCAGCTCCCGATACAGACCCGAGGATCCGATACGGACTTCTCAATGGGAATGTGTAAAACGTCCCCGCGTAAAACACTTATAGTCCCCTTTCATCCCCCATGGAAGGATGACTTCCTCGCTGGGATGAGATCTCATCATTATATATTTCATCATCAGATCCTTGATTCATCGGGATCTCGACCCCTTTATACCCCAGTACCCCGTCCTTTCATCGATCGGCATTCTCACAAGGAGAGTGATTCCCGAAGGTGAAAACGGCGGGATCCCATCAGGGTGGGAGGGAAAAGGATGGCTTATTCTTGGATCGCAAGGATGCTGCCGGTCCGGTCGTTGCCATCCCGTATCCATATCCTTACATTTCACTCATAGGCTTGCACACAAAGTGATGGAGATGGTCTTCCCGGACGAAGCGGACATGTTGCGAACAATAGGGAAATGTGCCGATAAATGTGCGGGCGAAGATCTCACCCCGGCGAGGAAGTCATCTTCCCTTCAGCGGGATGAAAGGGCGCTACAAGAGTTGTACGTGGGGACAAGTAAATAATTGGAAAAGAGAGGCTGCTTCCTATGGCGATGAGAGGGCCACTGAGTTTTAGAGACGCCGAATGAACTTCGGGATTTCTTGTCGAAGAGTACGTGGAAGTCATCCGCGGGTCGGCCTGTAGTTCCGTATTAAAATTAAGAATGGTAAAACATGATACGGACTGAACTGTTTCCAAACATGGCTAAATTCTGTACTGAACAATCGCGTACAAACACCTGCATTTGGAAGTTCCGGAAGAGGTATGCTCACGTGGAGGAAGACAGAGGTTTTTTCCGTCAGAAACGAATGTCGTGCACCAGACATCAGGTGAATCAGATGAACATGTGGCCACGTGCTCCTTGAACCCATCGGTGAACCCTCGAGGGTGCTTGCAGGAGAAGATGACCTTCCCACCCGGCGGGACAGGATGCCCAGTCCTCCAACCGTCGAAGAATTCATCTGCATTCTCGATCCTTGGGTAGTGCACCAGGCACAGGACTGCATCCACGTTAAAGGTAAGACAAGGAATACGTCCTCCACAATGGATGCATTCGCTACTTTCATTGCATGG
This sequence comes from Darwinula stevensoni, assembly GCA_905338385.1. Lineage (NCBI taxonomy): Eukaryota > Metazoa > Arthropoda > Ostracoda > Podocopida > Darwinulidae > Darwinula > Darwinula stevensoni. The sequence continues at coordinate 35,699 of CAJPEV010002723.1, forward strand.
AATAACTTACATTGAGCAAGAATATATGGGAATGACAAGTATTAATTGATTTGCACTCTGGTTGAAGAAATAGGCCCTTCCTGCCAATCAAGCCTGGCCCAACAATAACTTATGCATACCGGCCTACGCTGAAAGATCATCAGCATTGGCGGTATTTTTAGGCTCATTCACAGCTATATTCTGGCTTACCATTTTTTGGCAAACCATCGGCTATTATTTGGACTATCAAAACCCACTGTGAGCTTCCCGTAACTGCACGCGTTTTTCCGAAATACATTACTATTACTATATTTGTTTTATTTTAAGCCAATAATCAGTACTCGATGATGGGAGAGATTTTGGGCGACTAAACAATACCATGACCATAATTAAAATAAGTTAATGCTTCTATTCTCATTACATGTAGCATACTCATTACATTGCATATTTTTTCATTGAAGAACATCGAAAATGGCTCAAATTGGATTTCATGGGACTCTCATTGATAACAGAGCGAGCCTTGGGATTCTGTGGCCTGCAAGTTACTACTTTTTCATTTCTTCCTGAGTTGCTACACAAAATCAAGGACGCTTTCGTAACGTCCGGAACATGTTATGTCTGCATTTAATGTCTCCTTCCTCTGAAAATGATGGTTCCAGAAGGACTGTTGCCATTATCGAGCCCTCAGGGCACGGTCCTGAGACCTTTTCTCTGACCTATCCTCCTAGGACCGCTACCTTTTTGTGGTCCACATTAACGACTTAGATATATGCCTAACGGCAACGATAGGCGCCAACGGTATTGCCGACGACACCAATATCTGTTATTCTAATAAGGGGAATGTGGTTGGGGCAACAGCCGAACAGGACTTTTAGCTCTTAGATGAATGGAGCGACAAATGGCTCGTGTAATGAAAATAAATGCATTGTGCTTCACATCGGTTATAATTACGATAGGCCTCTCTAAGAGTTCGACGTAGACAAACTCGATGAGGCAAACGGAGAGAGCGATTTAGGGATTAGTATCGATAAAGAACTGAGGTTCTCCTCGCTCGTGCAAGAGACGTTAGCTAAATGTAACATGATCCTGGGTTTCATCCGACGTTCCTTAGCCAATAAAAGCTCGTGCGTTATTCTTGAGTTGTATGCGATGCTGGTGAGACACCACTAACAGTATTGCATTCAATTTAGGGTAGGAAAGTGACCAGGTCATTACAACCGTGGAGGTCCACTTGTTAACATGATATCGAGGATTTTTAAAAATTATTCTGTGACGTGACTCACATTGAACGAATGCCAAGTGCCCATCTGAGGGAACGAGATCGCTCCTCTCGTTGTGAACCAGCTCGCAGGATCCATCGGTTTCCCTGAAGCTGAAGGCAACGCAAGGCCGGGAAGGGTTGTCAAACAAGCATTCCAAATGGCATTTTTCGATGGTCTGCGCCTTGAAATTCCTTGATATATTCCCATATCGATGCCCCGAGTGCACGTTATGATACACGACGATGTCCGAGAATGATCCGATCCAGAACCAACGGGAAAGCACCATTAACGTCAAGCAGTAGGTCGCTCCCCTGTCACATTTGGATGACAGAGTATTTTGAAGTGTATGAAAACTTTGGATTTCTCTGCCCAAACTCAGCCTGTTACATTCCCTCCGCAACGCAATTTAGATATTCATTGAGGCAGCAGCTGTGGTACATAGCCACGTATGGAGCCAAATATCTCTCTATGAGGGCAGCAATTCCGCAGTTTCAAGTTAAGATTCTGAGGGGAATGAAACAGCTGTCTTTGGCATCATCATCTCCCCTGCATTGACAAGACTCACCTCGGAATAATCATGGTTCCACTTAAGGTGTTCTCCTGTGTAGGTTTGTGTCCTATGTCAAGCACCTATGCGAGGGAGAAATGTTTCCACACTTTTAAATTATTGTCAGTTTACCTGCTGGAGTACATACTCGATATAATTCAAGGTGCTCATGCCATTAGGATGTCATTAGGCCGTGCATTACCTTTTGCTAGAGGGGCATAACCTGAAGTACTAATGAAACTACAAGAGGTAATATATCAATTTAAATCTTTTTTCAGCCTGAAACCATATATTCCCAAGTCCCACGTGCTATGGGGTAATGCAAATGTTGCGATCGGTCCGTCATTTTTCATCTGAAATTCCCACAGGTAAATTTTATTGTGGAGAAATGGTGGTTATTGCGATCGATCGGTCACATTTTTTCATTCCGTTTCTATAGCGACCAGAAAACACTCCCCACACAAAGTGGAGCTTTCCGCCTGGGTCGCGGTCTTCCACTAAAACATCCGCTTCCCTTCCAGCCCTCGCGGTTGAAAAGATTCATAGTAGACAATGTGAGAGAGCGGCTCCTCCCGACCGCGTAGACAGGGTTGCTAGGCGTACACGTGAAATGCCGCATCTGGCATCCTAGACGTCATGCTCTCCTCCCATCTCCACGCGAAACGGACCATGGAAAATTCGTTTTCAACAGACCCTTAAAAAAGTCATGTTCAGACAATATGGTTACTAATAATAATTATAAATAAAAGTTTCAAACTAACAATTATACTCCGCTTCCTTTATTAAGGGTTAATATAGCGCTGGTAACCTTTGTCAGAGCAGTGCCTCTGCTGGTACTCTTTAGTTTACAATGTTATATTGGTCACTAGGGTTTCTCAAGCTATGGAAATTGCGAATCGTAGAACAATTCATACGCATATCATCGTTTTCCCGAAGCTGTTACCGAAAGGAATCATTTGCAACATTCCGAGAGAACGACAAACATCGATAATTTTCAAGAATGGAGTCTAAAAAAATAGTTACCTGTTAAGTGCTGCACTAAAAATAAGTACAGAATGAAACTTCAGGATTAATCCGGGAAATCTTATATCCGCGAGGCTTCCTTTGTAATTCCATTCTTCTTTAGTATAATAATATTAAAGGCGTTCTTACTTGAGAAGACAAAGATTATCCCATTTCCCTGAGGCTAGCCTCTTTTCATGTCTGTCATGTGAGAGAACACGGCATGAAAGTCAGAAAGAAGCCAGGGAAGTAAGGTTAACCTACTTGAAGCTGTCAATTTCGGGCAGCATCCCCGCACTCTTTTCACGTGCTTCACTTCAGTAGGGACTCTTGGATACTGAGGAGTCTTTCCCTACCCCTTCCCCCCCCCCCCTTTCCCCCCAACAACAACAGTGCGCACGCATTTTCTGCGAATCTAGATTCGCCACCTCATTTAATCAATGGAATTCCTAATATCGAATTCCCTTATTGCGTGTTTTGGGGTTTCCCTGTCAACCGACGGAAACATTCACACTGGTATGGTAATTTGAGAAGTGGAACTAGAAACTAAAAGAACTAATTGCGAACACAAAAGCCTACCAGGAACGAATTTCACGATCTTCAGGAAATGGAATGAGAGATCTTGATTAAACGGAATGAGGGCAAATGTGATACATGCAAAAACTTTACGTCAACATTCATATGTCATAATCAGCTACTCGATCTTGGCCATTCCTCCCAGTTCGATTCCGCAACACTTGCTCCAAAATGAAATTACTGGAGTGTAAGATGGAGCGAAACCACCATCATCGATAACGTGGCTCTCACCCCCCCCCCATCTGCGGTCGTTCAACGAGTTTTATCCGCATTGCTTTAGCTTATGACATTGAAACTGAGCGATATTTTTATGCATACACCTCGTACTATTAGGAGCTGCCATGCCGTGTTTTCTTAATGCATTTTGTCTTGTTGACCGCTCGGGGCGAATTTCACGATCATATATCCCTTGGGCGATTGCATGTTTTGCATGTTTTTCCCCTGCATATTCATCTTTTTTTACGAACTCTAATTGATTTCATGGTGCACTAGTGCGAGCTGGAGCACCAAATTTCACCAAGATCGCTCGACACCACTTTGGTCGTGATAATTTTTGGGATACTTATAATTTCTTTTTGAAGCGATCAAGCAGATCTAAATGACCTTAGAGTTCTGCTAATTAGGTATTATTAGGCTAGGCCAACTTGGTCAAACTCAAAAGACAATTCTAAAATAAGGCTTCCCGACCCCTTTGCATAAA
>CAJPEV010002724.1:0-16917 GCA_905338385.1 Darwinula stevensoni
GGTGGAATTGAAGAATTTGCTTAGAGTGCCGATATTCGCAGCGCCCACCCTAGCGGTCAGGATTGTGCACGTTATGTGTTTAACCTCCGGACCTTGGTCGCGAAGCTGTGGTCTTTCAGTTTGAATAGACGTAAATTATTGTTCAATGAAGTTGTTCGCATGGTGGATATATTCCCATTTGCAATAAAGAGATTGTACAAGAGTAGGAGACATAGGACAGTCTAAGAAGTAATCCTCCCCTGAATAAACTATTAATATTGTTTCATTGGGTTCGTTTCGCCTCTAAAATATAAGGAAAACCTGCGAAGTCAGTCTCTTATTTTCTCATTCTGACTTCAAGTAAGGGAAAATTTCGATTGAGTTCGGAGACGCTGTCAAAGACGATATCCTAAAGCTCCTTTAGAAAGAATGCCATGGAAACTGTTTCTTATAGGGAACATGAACTTTTTAATGGCTTGGGCTCCATGAGTCTCTCTCGAATACGTGGATTACATGACGAAGTGTCTTTGTTGATTGATTACAATAACAGGACTAGGCGAGACTCATGGCGAGGTTCTAAACGCAATAGTGCGAAAATATTTTAGGGAAAGAGTAAGGATTTCGTGGATTGTGCGAAAAGCAAGACCCACACCTCCATCTATTGGCCTGATTGAGAACTTCAACTGGTGGAAGTTCTTCAACGAGGAGATATGCCCAGGTTGGGCTCATATACAGTAGGCAAGGTGACCATACATCCCGAATTAGGCGGGACAGTCCCATTTCCTGATCACATGTCTCGGTGTCCCCTGATGAAGTAAGCGGACGCCTAATTGTCCTGCTTTTGGGAAATGTCGAGGAGAGAATGACATAACGGTCGAATTTCTTTGCTTGCGACTTTCAGAATTTCTCCTAAACAATATCTCATGGAGCTAAACCCAGCGAATAACATGATTATGAATAGCATATCTACTGCCTTTCTTCGTATCCATGACAATTAAGTAGATATTAACTGGCAATGTGAGTTCGGATTGCCGAACAGTTATGGAGCCTAAAAACATGCTATCTCTTGCTAGTAGGTACCCGCTCATGCGCACTGCAGACGGTGGGGCCAGCATCCCTGCTATCGTTTGCTTTTACATTGCGTGAACAATGGGAGAACATTACAGTTGTTTATGAGTCAGGGGAAATCTCCAAGCTCTGGCCTCCCAGTAGTCAACTTTCAGAGACCGGACTTGGCTCATTCTAGGTCAGTTGAGAATGAATCAAAGGGTTCTCAGAGATTTCTTTCCGATATTTGAAATCTTTAATAGGTATTTTTAAATCGAGTGGGAAGGTGACTCCAGATAAATTTTAAGGGGGCCAGACCTCCCTCTTGGAAAAAAAAATGTGCCAAAACCCCTGCTCATGATAGCTTCTCTCGCCCGATCCCTCTCCCCCGAAAGGGGGATGGGGGGGGAAAGGGGGGAGCAGAAAGATATCTTGAGGGCAAACGACCTGAGAGCGAGGCTAGAAAGGGGCAAAGATGGGAGTGAAAGGTAATAGTCGCGCCAGTCACATGAGACTACTCGCTGCAGTAAGGTGGTTACGCTTGGTTATGTTACTGTGGATGAACAATTAAATAAATGTTCCAATTCATGTTTTCACAATAATAAATGCAATAGTCAGTCCGAAAAATACATTCGTATTATTTTTAAGAGGCAAGGGGAAGTGCTTATTTGGCGTCCCTCTTTCGCGTCACAAAAATCTGGTCACATAGGGCCAGCATCGTTCCCAAGCATTCACTTTTTGCCGATGTTTCTCACCTTTCCCTCACGTTTGCCGACGTTGCGTGCGATCTGGGAGAGTTTTGCGCCGATGTCTACTTACACTCTAATGAAATACACTCTTTTTCTGGAATACATTTAAGGTAACTCTGCTGAAGGACTCCTTTCATGGTTTCCACGACCATTTTTCACTCATCAGGACTCATTCTACTGTACAGAAGTGGAAGCAAATACACGGGATGACTTGCAGCAAAGGCGCCTTTATCGCCATCTCACACCCATATAGGGAACCTTCTTTGTTTGTGGAGCTACTAAATGGCGTGCCTCTTGTTTAGTTCTCATATGGAATAACAAATTAAATTACTCACCGTATCTCTGAAATTCCTGATTGGATCGAGCCCATGGACATTTTCATTTAGCCCCTTCTTTACTCTGCGTTTGGTACTAATAAGGTATTTTTTAAAGCATATTCAAATTCTATTAATAACTTTTCTCTCAGGCAAGGGAACTTAAAGGTAATTGGGGTGTTCCTGGGTGATGAGTTGAACTTTCTTTCCCGCCTCTTTGCCTGGTATGCCCCTTGTATGCCAGGCCGCCATTGCACATGCCTATGGGGGCTTGACTATGCGACCTTGCAACCTGTTGATGATTTACCTGATTTAAAGGCTGTGCGGCTCGCTCGCTGTTTCTCCTGGGTCTAGGACTATGGCGTTTTGAAACCCCTGTAGTACCAGAGCCTAGTCGTGCCCTGGGGATCAGCGTATACTGCGAGTTTTGGATGTGCATTTCCTCAGAGTGTCAGAGGTAGACTGTTTCCCTCCTTCTTCAGGAGGAGGACGAAGAGGGAGGAAATTATTCCCTCTGTAATAATTTCTGTCCTCCCACGCGGGGGCTCGAGTACTCCATAGTGTTTTGGCAAAATTCAGGGCATTATCTTTTTGGATTGTGAGTGAAAACTTTAAGCTGGATGCGGTCGAGATGAGAACGGAAATAACATGGACTCTGCAACCACTGCGTTGAGTACTCTCGCTTTAAGAATGCTTCATCGCTTAAGTTGTGCACCAATTGTGCATTTCACATGAAATAATAATTTTTTAGAAGTCCGATTGCCATTCGTTCTTCGTGGAGATGAGTGAGTACATCGGATGTTGAGAAAGTATATCATGATTTCAATCAGGAATTGACATGGTTTAATGCCACTTCTTGTAGTTCCAAACGAGGTCAGTGTATGGCATACGGAAGCTCTTCTGCGAAGGGGAAAGTCGGTTCCCTCGCCGTAATTGGAAATGCATATGTTTCATAAGGCAGAGAAGAAAAATGGATGTGTACAGTCTTACTATTGTGAGACCTCTGCTACTTCAGGAAGTTCAGAAATGACTATGATTTTTCTTGAGTGAGTTTTATCATTAAGGACGAATAAATTAACAGAAAACAGGCTAAAAAGCAATATGCAGAATCATCATGTGCAGGATAATCAGCAAAATTAAACATGCAAAACCGGAGGACCTTGCCAAAGAGTCTCTCTTGGTCTGGTTGGAAGTACTCCAGGGAGCAGTTTGATTATCATCCTTTAAGGCCTTCACTTTCCACACGGGATTTGAGCCCTATTACAACTTGATTCATCACTCATATGTCTCTTCTTCCTCTACGGAAGTGCTTGGGTGATCTCGGGTGATCATATTTTTCGACACCCGAACCTCCCCCTGAAGGGGAGCTAGACTTAGCCTCCACAATCGAAAGAAACAGGCCTCCTTTATTCTCACCCTACCGCGTGAAAGGTACTGGGATCTTAAGTTAATAAGTCATTCCCTGATCATACTGAAAATACGATTACATTGGCGCCATCTCGCATCATCTTTTGGAAGTTTTCTGTTCAAATAACTGAGAACGATTTCTCATCCTGAGACATGACAAATGTTGGTTGCCCCCCTAGTGCACATTTAGGGAGTACATGGGCAGCGCACTCTGATGTGGACCTACCCTCTCCCACTCGCAGCCAACGTGGTACCAACGTTGTGAGCTACCTGGGAGCTACCTGGGGCCAAGGCAATCACACATTTGCTTAGATATTAATTGCGAATGACCTGTACTTCCAACATTCACAGGTTATGCGAACTCCAGATATTTCCGAGGGTTTTGTATCTTTGCAAGGCTGTGAACGAAAACTGTTCTCTTGCACTAATTCATCGAATAAGAAGGAATCCGATCGAATGGGTGTATGCAAAAATGAATACTAACCGCTCCACAAAAATGATAAAATGCTTGAAAACGTAAAACTTTAACGGAGAATCCGAGGAGTAGGAGTTGGAGTTTTCGTGGCTGGAATCCATGCGATGAAATCGCATGGATTCCCAGAGGATCCAGAGGAGAGAACAAGTGTAATGAATTATATTCTCGTGGCAGAAAAATGTAGTTCAGCAGTGTGAACATACATAGCACGGAGCAGTTGCTTAGTCTGCCATCACTTTAATTTAAACCCTGCTCCTTTATCTGTGAATGTTTATTCTTGTTTATGTGAATGTTTAGCACTATTGAACCCTAAAACCTTGGATTGACTTGGTGAGAGTCCCGGTAAATATGAGGAAAGCATTTTTCCTCCTGTCTGTGCAATATTTAGGAAGAGGATTTCTTTTTGTTAGTGAGTCTCCTTTCCTGAAAGAATGGAGGCCCCTTATGGTCCCGTTTCATCCGTGTGTGTGTCGGTGTGTCACACTTTGGTTGCTTGACGATAACTAAGAAAATATTGGCCTGATTGAAATGTAGGTAGATATAAACGAGATACAGACAGAGTTTTATTTTGTGGCGAGTTTGTTCCAAAACTCCCATTTTAATCGTGAATTTTGAATTCGAAACTCGCTCATGCAGGGGAAGGCATGAGCTCCCGAGACCCCTTTAAAATCTGGATCACAATGCATATACACGTAAGACCCAGGCCTTCGGCGCGGCGTCGTGTCCCTAACAAGTGCTGTCAGTTCTCTACTTGCCTTCGTGGTGGATGGATCGAACCACGCAAAACCCTCCATAATCCCATCACCATTTCATGAGCCTCATGGCTGGAGTTGCAGAATCTAATGGAGATATACGACATTTGATGGCCGAAGGCGACAATGAGACGGCATTTTGTACAAGTAGGCGACGAAATGAGGGTATCCCTAAATGAAGGGTGGTGCACTACAGGACTGGGCTTGCCCATCTTGTTCTACCGGTTGCGTTCGAGACGTATCACGATATACCTCTTTTCATTCTTTTCTTCACTAGCTATATTTTTTTCCATCCATAAGCCTTCATTTATACCCACTTCACCATCGAGATCCAGTTGATCGAGGGCTTGGAAAGTAAAGGAAAAACAGAGAACACCGGGGAAGTAGAACAAAGCTAAAGTGAGACGAGGAGCACTTGCACAACATGATCATCCTTTCATGGCCACTATGTCTGAATAAAAGAAAGTATCCATGTTTTGTACAGATGGTCCATGATGTATGGGCAACTTTTTTCATACTGAATCTTGGGGATCTCACTTCTTTAATTTTTGTAGACTCTTTATCGATAGACCTCGGAAAGGTGTAATATATTTTTACCTTCGCTCTAGTGTGATTGAGAATTCATTCACCAAACTCCTGTCTCAGTCACAGGTTCAGAAATATGGAGTATGGCTTTTCGTGTTGTCAGCCAGGGCATATGTCCTTCACGATCTCCGGATTTGATCCCCTTTTTTTTCGCTGGTGCTAATAATGAGGCTGTTTACAAGGAGAATCCCACTAATCTGAACAACTTATAAAAGGAAAATATCTCGCGTGTCATGGGTCAGAAAAGTGACGGAATTCTCATGAGTGTTGTCTGCAATGGTATTACCAGGACTTATAAATGTCTGGAAATCAGCGATCGACATATTGAGCCAATGGAGAATATCTCATGTAGGAAGTGTCAACACAAATTCATTTGAAATGGGAATATTGATTTAACTGTTTTTGATGTTGATACCAAAAAGCTCAGCTCCTCAAACAGATTAGACCTTTGTTAGTTGCAAAATTACAGGGGCCTGTTCACATTCCCAGGTGGTAAATTGGGTAAGGCTAAAGGTTGCCACCACCATATCAATACAGGAGAAGCTTATCCTATAAGACAACCTGCTCGTCGTCTGGCATTTGATCAAAGACAAATCATAAAAGAACAAGTGCAGGATATGCTAGATAAAGACCTAATAGCACCTACACAAAGCCCTTGGAGTTCTCCTGTTGTCCTTGTCAAAAAGAAATATGGATCTTGGCGTTTTTGCATCGACTATAGGAGACTAAATGATGTAACCATTAAAGACAGCTATGCCATTCCTAGAATAGAGGACTGCTTGGACTCCCTGGCTTGTGCCCAATATTTTTCAACTCTTGATCTTGCTTCAGGGTATTGGCAGATCCCTTTTGCAAAAGATGACTAGAAAAAAACAGCGTTCAGTACCCATATGGGACTTTATGAATTAAAGGCTTGCCTTTTGGCCTAGCTAATGCTCCAGCAAAATTCCAAAGAACCATGGATGATGCCCTACGTGGTCATCATTGGGAAATTTGCCTGGTTTATTTGGATGACATTCTGGTATTCAGTTCATCTTTTGAGCAACATCTTGAACGACTAAAAAAAGTTGTAGACTCTCACAAGAAAGTTGGCTTCACATTGAAATCTGAAAAATGCCACTTTCTTTGTAGTAAAGTAGAATATCTTGGTCATATCGTTTCAAGTCAGGGTATAAACCCAAATCCAAAGAAAGTAGCTGCTGTCCAACAATGGCAATTACGAAATCTCTGAAACAAGTAAAAAGCTTTCTTGGATTGGTCTCTTATTATGTGAGATTCATAAAAGATTTCAGTGACATTGCAAAACCATTGATTTCTATGACAGGAAAGCATGCTGAAGTGAAATATACCCCAGAGGCTTTCCAGGCATTTTCTGACCTGAAAGCTGCCCTTATTCATGCTACCATCTTGTCTTTTCCTGACTTTTCAAGTCCACTAATTGTGGAAACCGATGCCTCATCCATTGGATTGGGTGCTGTTTTATCCCAGGTTGTGGATGGTAAAGAGATACCTGTGGCATATGCCAGTTGGACTTTGACAAAAACTGAGAGAAACTATTCAGTAACAGAGAGTGAAGCTTTGGCAATTGTTTGGGCAACTCAGTTTTTTCAATCTTTTTTAATGGGTCATAGACAAGTTTTCACTCTGCGCACAGATCATGAACCGTTGCGTTTTCTTCGGACTTTGAAGGATCCCAAAATTCGCCTTGCCCGATGGATCTTACATCTTGAACAGTTCTTGTATGCTGTTGAGTAAGCGTGGAAAGTCAAACTCCCATTCTGATGGTCTTTCACGCGTACCTTTGCCTAATCTGGACGATGGCCTCATTGAGAGTGTTGGGAATAATTTATTTTCCCCAGATGACATTTCTGGTCTAGTTGCAACTAATCTTTATGCGGCTACTCAACTTCTTCCCAAATATACAGCGTTTGATCTCTGCCAGATGCAACGCCTTAGCCCTAAGCTTCGTGCACTTTTTGATCTTTAAGAGGGTAAATTGGTTCTCGTAGATCCTGTTGACCATGATGATGAATTTCGACACTATAAGCACCTCTTGCGTCAAGGTCGCATAAGCGCACCAAAGGGTTTCCTTCAGTATGATGGAAGGATACTTGTCCCACATCACATAAGGCCGCAATTGCTCAAACGTGCTCATGATGATATAACAGCTGGTCATCTAGGCATTTCAAAGACCCTGGCACGTCTTGAACCACATTATTATTGGTGGCATATGTCTGACTCTGTATCTGACTGGATAAGAACTTGCACCAAATACCAGTCCTGGGTGGTTCCATTTCAAATCAGGCAGGGTCACGGTTTTTGCGTCAGGTCATAGTCTCGGATTTTTTTCAAAAAATATATGTGATCCCCCCTTTCAAACGATGGAAAATGGTATATTATTTTCCTCTATATCTGCAATAGTTTTGGAGGAAAAATTTCACAAGTGCAGGGCTAAGGCGTTGCATCTGGTAGAGATCAAACGCTGTATATTTGGGAAGAAGTTGAGTAGCCGCACAAAGATTAGTTGGAACTAGACCAGAAATGTCATCTGGGGGAAATAAATTATTCCCAACACTCTCAATGAGGCCATCGTCCAGATTAGGCAAAGGTACGCGTGAAAGACCATCAGCATGGGAGTTTGACTTTCCACGCTTATACTCAACAGCATACAAGAACTGTTCAAGATGTAAGATCCATCGGGCAAGGCGATTTTTGGGATCCTTCACAATCCGAAGAAAACGCAACGGTTCATGATCTGTGCGCAGAGTGAAAACTTGTCCATGACCCATTAAAAAAGGTTTAAAAAACTGAGTTGCCCAAACAATTGCCAAAGCTTCACTCTCTGTTAATGAATAGTTTCTCTCAGTTTTTGTCAACGTCCGGCTGGCATATGCCACAGGTATCTCTTTACCATCAACAACCTGGGATAAAACAGAACCCAATCCAATGGATGAATCATCAGTTTCCACAATGAATGGACTTGAAAAGTCAGGAAAAGACAAGATCGGAGCATGAATAAGGGCAGCTTTCAGGTCAGAAAATGCCTGGAAAGCCTCTGGGGTATATTTCACTTTAGCATGCTTTTCTGTCATAGAAAGCAATGGTTTTGCAATGTCACTGAAATCTTTTGTGAATCTCATTTAATAAGAGACCAATCCAAGAAAGCTTTTTACTTCTTTCAGAGATTTTGGAAAAGGCCATTGTTGAACAGCAGCTACGTTCTTTGGATTTGGCTTTATACCCTGACTTGAAACGATATGACCAAGATATTCTAATTTACTACAAAGAAAGTGGCATTTTTCAGGTTTCAATGTGAAGCCACCTTTCTTGAGAGAGTCAAAAACATTTTTTAGTCGTTCAAGATGTTGCTCAAATGAGGAACTGAATACCAGAATGTCATCCAAATAAACCAGGCAAATTTCCCAATGATGACCACGTAGGGCATCATCCATGGTTCTTTGGAATGTTGCTGGTGCATTAGCTAGGCCAAAAAGCAAGCCTTTAATTCATTAAGTCCCATATGGGTACTGAAAGCTGTTTTTTTCTGATCATCTTTTGCAACAGGGATCTGCCAATACCCTGAAGCAAGATCAAGAGTTGAAAAATATTGGGCACAAGCCAGGGAGACCAAGCAGGCAGTCCTCTATTCCAGGTATGGCATAGCTGTCTTTAATGGTTACATCATTTAGCCTCCTATAGTCGATGCAAAAACGCCAAGATCCATCTTTCTTTTTGACAAGGACAACAGGAGAACTCCAAGGGCTTTGTGTAGGTGCTATTAGGTCTTTATATAGCATATCCTGCACTTGTTCTTTTATGGTTTGTCATTGATTAAATGCCAGACGACGAGCAGGTTGTCTTATAGGATAAGCTTCTCCTGTATTGATATATATCAATGGTGGCAACTTTTAGCCTTACCCAATTTACCATCTGGGAATTCTGCAACTCCAGCCATGAGGCTCATGAAATGGTGATGGGATTATGGAGGGTTTTGCGTGGTTCGATCCATCCACCACGAAGGCAAGTAGAGAACTGACAGCACTTGTTAGGGACACGACGCCGCGCCGAAGGTCTGGGTCTTACGTGCATATGCATTGTGATCCAGATTTCAAAGGGGTTTCTGAAGCTCATGCCTTCCCCTGCATGAGCAAGTTTCGAATTCAAAATTCACAATTAAAATTGGAGTTTTGGAGCAAACTCGCCACAAAACAAAACTCTGCCTGTACCTCGTTTATATCTACCTACATGTCAATCAAGCCAATATTTTCTTAGTTATCGTCAAACAACCAAAGTGTGACACACCGACACACAGACGGATGGGACGGTACCATAAGGGCCTCTTTTCTTTCAGGAAAGGAGACTCACTATCAAAAAGAAATCCTCTTCCTAAATATTGGACAGACAGGAAGAAAAGTGCTTTCCTCATTAGCTGGGGACTCTCACCAAGTCAATCCAAGGTTTTAGGATTCAATAGTGCTAAACATTCACATAAACATGAATAAACATTCACAGATAAAGGAGCAGGGTTTAAATTAAAGTGATGGCAGACTAAGCAACTGCTCCGTGCTATGTATGTTCACACTGCTGAAATACATTTTTCTGCCACGAGAATATAATTCATTACAGTTGTTCTCTCCTCTGAATCCTCTGGAAATCCATGCGATGAAATCGCATGGATTCCAGCCACGAAAACTCCAACTCCGACTCCTCGGATTCTGCAATGAATTTTGACGTTTTCAAGCATTTTATCCTTTTTGTGGAGCGGTTAGTATTCATTTTTGCATACACCAATTCGATCGGATTCCTTCTTATTCGATGAATTAGTGCAAGAGAACAGGTTTCGTTCACAGGTCCTTGCAAAGATACAAAACCCTCGGAAATATCTGGAGTTCGCATAACCTGCGAATGTTGGAAGTACAGGTTATTCGCAATTAATATCTAAGCAAATGTGTGATTGCCTTGGCCCCCAGGTAGCTCCCAGGTAGCTCACAACGTTGGTACCACGTTGGCTGCGAGAGGGAGAGCGTGGGTCCACATTAGATTGCGCTGCCCATGTACGCCCTAAATGTGCACTAGGGGGGCAACCAACATTTGTCATGTCTCAGGATGAGAAATCGTTCTCAGTTATTTGAACAGAAAACTTCCAAAAGATGATGCGAGATGGCGCCAATGTAATCGTAATTTCAGTATGATCAGGGAATGACTTATTAACTTAAGATCCCAGTACCTTTCACGCGGTACTTGATCTTTTTTCACAAAGAGCGTAAGTAAAGACACTCGAATTTCTAGAATAATTTGTTTGTTTAAACAGGTTAAGCAATCCATAGGTAATCACTTTGCTAATAGCGGAGGAGGCATGGTTCACATTGAGGCATCACTCGATAGGGTGAGAATAAAGGAGGCCTGTTTCTTTCGATTGTGGAGGCTAAGTCTAGCTCCCCTTCAGGGGGAGGTTCGGGTGTCGAAAAATATGATCACCCGAGATCACCCAAGCACTTCCGTAGAGGAAGAAGAGACACATGAGTGATGAATTAAGTTGTAATAGGGCTCAAATCCCGTGTGGAAATTGAAGGCCTTAAATGATGATAATCGAACTGCTCCCTGGAATACTTCCAACCAGACCAAGAGAGACTCTGTGGCAAGGTCCTCCGGTTTTGCATGTTTAATTTTGCTGATTATCCTACACATGATGATTCTGCATATTGCTTTTTAGCCTGTTTTCTGTTAATTTATTCGTCCTTAATGATAAAACTCACTCAAGAAAAATCGTAGTCATTTCTGAACTTCCCGAAGTAGCAGAGGTCTCACAATAGTAAGACTGTACACATCAATTTTTCTTCTCGGCCTTAAGAAACATATGCATTTCCAATTACGGCGAGGGAACCGACTTTCCCCTTCGCAGAAGTGCTTCCGTATGCCGTACACTGACCTCGTTTGGAACTACTAGAAGTGGCATTAAACCATGTCAATTCCTGATTGAAATCATGATATAATTTCTCAACATCCGATGTACTCACTCATCTCCACGAAGAACGAATGGCAATCGGACATCTAAAAAATTATTATTTCATGTGAAATGCACAATTGGTGCACAACTTAAGCTATGAAGCATTCTTAAAGCGAGAGTACTCAACGCAGTGGTTGCAGAGTCCATGTTATTTCCGTTCTCATCTCGACCGCATCCAGCTTAAAGTTTTCACTGCTTGACTGTCGAGTTCCGGGATACATTTATTGCGTTGAAGATGAAAATGAATGGGATTCCTTCCGTCCATGTTATCCTCACTGACCATAGCTACAAGGCCAATGTGTCCAATACCCCCTAGAGACATATAGCTGGGACTGAGAGAAGATACCAAATCATAGTTTGTCGCGTTACCAGTCCCGTCGCCGGTTTACGACAATGCTTCAAGTAAGTTTACAGCATTAAGTTAGTGCACCATATTATTATTTTCAACTTTGGTGTTCTAAAAAATGCCAGGAAAAAGGCAGGGAAGTTTAAACTATTCTGTGGTGGGATCTACTCAACATAAGAGAACGAGAGAAGTTCTGGAATCAGCCAGTGGATGGAAGTGCATGACTCTCAAAAGTGTGTATGTCACTGGACCAGCTTTTTTTAAATTTGTGTTTAGTCCAACAAGCCAGCAGTTGCTAATCGCGGTGCAGCCACTCCAGCTTCGCGAAACCCACAAAAATGATGCATTTCCACCTTCTACGCTTAAAACCAACACTTTCCTCCTACCTTCACTACTTCCTTTGCAATGAAACGCATTTCTAGAGAAATTCGCATGAACATAGTTTCTCTGCTTGACAACGGCCTTTCGTCGCAGAAAACTGCAGCACAACTGGGTGTAAGTCATACCACAGTAACATAGTAAGACAAAGCCTGAGGCGCGAAAGACCCGTAGTGGACGACCAGTGAAGCTCACGATGACCGACCAGAGTAAAGTTGGTCCACATGTTCACCTCGGGAATGGACGATTCTGTGGTTCAGCTAGCGCAAGAGCTGAAAGACTCCACCGAAGTGGAGGTCAGTGTCTATACCATGCGTTGCACCCTGAAACCGGCCGGTCTGAATGCACAAACCAAAAAGATAATGCCCTGAATTTTGCCAAAACAATATGGAGTACTCGAGCCCCGCGTGGGAGGACAGAACAATTACAGAGGGAATAATTTCCTCCCTCTTCATCCTCCTTCTGGAGAAGGAGGGGAACAGTCTACCTCTGACACTCTGAGGAAATGCACATCCAAAACTCGCAGTATACACTGATCCCCAGGGCACGACTAGGCTCTGGAACTACAGGGGTTTCAAAACGCCATAGTCCTAGACCCAGGAGAAACAGCGAGCGAGACGCACAGCCTTTAAATCAGGTAAATCATCAACAGGTTGTAAGGTCGCATAGTCAAGCCCCCATAGGCATGTGCAATGGCTGCCTGGCATACAAGGGGCATACCAGGCAAAGAGGGGGGAAAGAAAGTTCAACTCATCACCCAGGAACACCCCAATTACCTTTAAGTTCCCTTGCCTGAGAGAAAAGTTATTAATAGAATATGAATATGCTTTAAAAAATTCCTAATTAGTACCAAACGCACAGTAAAGAAGGGGCTAAATGAAAATGTCCATGGGCTCGATCCAATCAGGAATTTAAGAGATACGGTGAGTGATTTAATTTGTTATTCCATATGAGAACTGAACAAGAGGCACGCCATTTAGTAGCTCCACAAACAAAGAAGGTTCCCTCTATGGGTGTGAGATGGCGATAAAGGCGCCTTTGCTGCAAGTCATCCCGTGTATTTGCTTCCACTTCTGTACAGTAGAATGAGTCCTGATGAGTGAAAAATGGTCGTGGAAACCATGAAAGGAGTCCTTCAGCAGAGTTACCTTAAATGTATTCCAGAAAAAGAGTGTATTTCATTAGAGTGTAAGTAGACATCGGCGCAAAACTCTCCCAGATCGCACGCAACGTCGGCAAACGTGAGGGAAAGGTGAGAAACATCGGCAAAAAGTGAATGCTTGGGAACGATGTTGGCCCTATATGTAAGGTGACCAGATTTTTGTGACGCGAAAGAGGGACGCCAAATAAGCACTTCCCCTTGCCTCTTAAAAATAATACGAATGTATTTTTTGGACTGACTATTGCATTTATTATTGTAAAAACATGAATTAGAACATTTATTTAATTGTGCATCCACAGTGACATAACCAAGCGTAACCACCTTACTGCAGCGAGTAGTCTCATGTGACTGGCGCGACTATTACCTTTCACTCCCATCTTTGCCCCTTTCTAGCCTCGCTCTCAGGTCGTTTGCTCAAGATATCTTTCTGCTCCCCCCTCCCCCCCCCATCCCCCTTTCGGGGGAGAGGGATCGGGCGAGAGAAGCTATCATGAGCAGGGGTTTTGGCACATTTTTTTTTGCAAGAGGGAGGTCTGGCCCCCTTAAAATTTATCTGGAGTCACCTTCCCACTCGATTTAAAAATACCTATTAAAGATTTCAAATATCGGAAAGAAATCTCTGAGAACCCTTGGATTCATTCTCAACTGACCTAGAACGAGCCAAGTCCGGTCTCTGAAAGTTGACTACTGGGAGGCCAGAGCTTGGAGACTTCCCCTGACTCATAAACAGCTCTAAGGTTCTCCCATTGTTCACGCAATGTAAAAGCAAACGATCGCAGGGATGCCGGCCCCACCGTCTGCAGTGCGCATGAGCGGGTACCTACTAGCAAGAGATAGCATGTTTTTAGGCTCCTTAACTGTTCGGTAATCCGAACTCACATTGCCAGTTAATATCTACGCAATTGTCATGGATACGAAGAAAGGCACAAGATATGCTATTCATAATCATGATATTCGCTGGGTTTAGCTCCATGCGATATTGTTTAGGAGAAATTCTGAAAGTCGCAAGCAAAGAAATTCGACCGTTATGTCATTCCCTCCTCGACATTTCCCAAAAGCGGGACAATTAGGCGTCCCGCTTACTTCATCAAGGGACGCCGAGACATGTGATCAGGAAATGGGACTGTCCCGCCTAATTCGGGATGTATGGTCACCTTGCCTACTGTATATGAGCCCAACCTGGGCATATCTCCTCGTTGAAGAACTTCCACCGGTTGAAGTTCTCAATCCACGAAATCCTTACTCTTTCCCTAAAATATTTTCGCACAATTGCGTTTAGAACCTCGCCATGAGTCTCGCCTAGTCCTGTTATTGTAATCAATCAACAAAGACACTTCGTCATGTTATTCACGTATTCGAGAGAGACTCATGGAGCCCAAGCCATTAAAAAGTTCATGTTCCCTATAAGAAACCGTATCCATGGTATTCTTTCTAAAGGAGCTTTAGGATACCGTCTTTGACAGTGTCTCCGAACTCAATCGAAAGTTTCCCTTACTTGAAGTCAGAATGAGAAAATAAAAGACTGACTTCGCAGGTTTTCCATATATTGTAGATTCGAAACGAACTCAATGAAACATAATATTAATAGTTTATTCAGGGGAGGATTACTTCTTGCACTGTCCTATGTCTCCTCCTCTTGTACAATCTCCTTATTGCAAATGGGAATATACCCACCATGCGAACACCTTCACTGAACAATGAATTTAAGTTTATTCAAACTGAAAGACCACAGCTTCGCGACCAAGGTCCGGAGGTTAAACACATAACGTGCACAATCCTGACCGCTAGGGTGGGCGCTGCGAATATCGGCACTCTAAGCAAATTCTTCAATTCCACCTTTGTGGTTTTCGTAATGGAGTTTCCTCGTTGAACATTGGGTCTGGTGATATCTTTATTATGGAACTTCTTGTACTGCAAACCAGGAGTGCCCCAAGTTTTTCCTTTTCGAGGGCCTGGGCTAAAAGTGAAGTTGGGTCAGCGTTGGAAATCTCGGTACACTTATGTATCACTGTCGTTTACAAAGGACTCAAAAGTGAATGGAATGACCTGATGAAACAATACTTAGTGTGGAAGAGAAGAACGGAATGTGCAAAAGCTTCGCAAAATCGCAAGATTTTGCGATTTTGGATTTTCGGAGACCGCCTAGAGAAAGAACCCACTGCGAGAAAACTACTACAGCAAATATGGCTGTTCCAACCACATGTCAACAACTTTTGCCCTTCCGTCTGAGACTACTTATCTACCCGTGCCTGGGGGAAACTTATTGGAGACAGAATTTTGATGATTGGAAAGTGCTAAGATTACCCACAGTACCGATATTCGCAGCATTTATCCTATCTTGGCTGAGCGAGAAATGTGTGCGCGCGTGCGTGCGTGTGACAGCTCGATAACCCAAACGCTTCGAGATATGAAATTAGGGTTTTAACAAAAACATTCCTTATCATCCAAGGATGTCCATTTGGGAAATGAAATTTTCAAATTGGCCCCACGAAAGCAAGGGGTGGCAACTTATGTGGAAAATCTGAGATTTAGAATCTCTCCTCTCACCTCGCCATCTGTCGGAAGGAAGAGGAGAGGAGAGTTCCCGTGATGATGGAAAGGGCACGCAGGCATCGCTTATTGCAGTTCCTTCCGCCTGCTGCCGTGAATCCAGGGATTTCAAGCATCAATGGTGAAATACGTGCGATTCGCCAATTTGTCGCCTCTTACATACTTACGGCTTCGCAAAGAAGTCCACCACCGCAGTTTTCTCGTGGAATCTCTTCAAATGGAAAAATGTAGAATTTGTAGAATGACGTGTTCTTGTATGTGTAGAATGTGTAGAATGAACGTGTGTAGAATGACGCAAGGAAGCCGACATTTCACCTATCATTCCATGTGGAATCTCTGCATGTCAACTAAGCATGGTGCGCATAAAACATTAGTTTGCAAGTAACATAAAAACGTGGAGCGCACCTTCCAGCCCTAACAATAGCGATTTCCACTGCAATCTATAACATATCTCAGCGTCAGCTCCCAGACGCGAGACCGCAATCACGGAAAATAAATCATCCAAATGTGGGGAAGTCCCAATCTCAGGAACTCCAACGACTGGCTTCGTACCTCAGCTCAGACGAATGGAGGAAGTCAGGGAACATGCAGTAAACAGCAGCGTCACGATTTGAACATCACATTTGTTTACTGGAAGGTCCCCCCACCCATGTAATATACTTTAATCCCAATGAGAAAAATGGGGAAACGATGCATTCTTTGAAGAACTCTCGTTCTCGTCAGCTTCCTTGCGTCGTTTGGGAGCGCTTTCGAAGGACTGAAGGTGATGTAATTCGTGGCGAAAGAGCATGTCATTCTGTAAATTTAAAATTCTGCAATTCTTGTGATGGACCCCACGAGGAAACTGCTGTGACGGACTTTCTTGCGGTGCCCGTGTGAACTCAAAAAGCGACGAACTGGCGAACTGCTTCGTATTTCGTAATGGACACGTGAAATCCCTAGATTTCCCGTCAGCAGTCGGGAGGCACTTCATCGAGCGATACCACCGTTCTCTTTCAGCACCACGCAACTCTCGTCTTCCCGTCCGTCCAAAAGATCAATGCGAGAACAAAGCGAATCTCCCATGTTCCGCGAAAGTTGCCTCCCCTCCTTTTCGTGAGGTCGATATGAAGATTTCATTTCGCAAAGGTATATCCTCGGATGATAAAGACAATTTCTGTCGAAGC